>JAQQSW010020773.1:0-10786 GCA_028646575.1 Pseudocheirus occidentalis | reverse complement strand
ATTAAAAATAAAACTCATTACATTGTTTTCCCCAAACCCAGCTTCCTTCATATCCTTTCTTTCAAGCCCACTCAAGCTTCGTCTTCAGACTGAATCCTTTCTTGGAGTTTCCTAGTTACTTGTGTCTTTCTCCCCAGTGTTACCTTGCGTATCTTTACATGTATTTTGTATAGACATGTGTGTGTATCTACCTATGTGTGTGCTTCTGTGTTTGTATACATATACATAGATATACATATGTGTATACACATATATAGATAGGATTTTTCTTTTTTTCCTACCTTTGAGAAAGAAAAATGTTAAAAATATTACATACTGTTATAGGAATCTGAAGATCTTCCCTGCCCCTAGGCCCTTTGCTTAAGTGGCTCTGAGAACCTTCCCTGATTTGAAAGTATAATCTGCCCCCAATAGGCTGAATGTGGTCATGCGGAGCCTGTGGCGGGAGGCTTGTTTTTCAGGAATGCCCTTGCTTTGTTACTTTGTGATTGGGCAGTGGGTCAAGAGGGTTGTGACATTCTCTGATCCAGGAGAAGGCTATATATACCCTGATGTGAGGTTTTGGTTTGGGGCTCACTTTGGGAAGAGTTGTGTGATTTGGCCAGATGAGACTCTGGGAAGCTGTTGAGCCCCTGGCTTTGAAAACCCAGATGCTGGTGCTTCCCTCTTTGGTAACTGACTAGGTATGGATGTAATGGTCAGATGGCTGGAAGCCCTGTCTGCATATCTATTTCTTTGTCTGCTTGTAATTTCTGCTTGTAACTGTTTGTATTCTCTGAATTTCAGGGTGCCGACTTTTCCCCCTTAATTAGGTAAATGATATACACTTGATTGATTAAAGTAAGATTGTTAACCCATTTTGAGTTGCTTTCCTTTAGAAAAGCAGATCTAAGAACCTGTGCTAGCAGCTATCCTGGGTATGCTAGGGTGCTTGCTGATACATATACATATGCATATGCATAAATTTCCTCTTAAAATATAACAATAGTATCCATAAGTTCCTCTGGAAGGTGTGGTAGAAGCTAGTACTACATTTGTATATGGGGACTATGGATTCTGTAACTGCATTAAATTTTTTTTTATTTTTAGTTTTAAATATCCATTTCCATAAGATTTTGAGTTATAATTTTTCTCCCCATCTTTCCTCTACCCTCACCCCAAATAACAAGCCTACTGAATACTCCTTCCCCCAATCTGTTCTTTCTTGCGTCCTTCCCCTTCACCCCCTTAACTTTCTAGTAGGGTAAGATGGGTTTCTACACCCCAGTACCTGTATATCTTATTTCCCATTTGCATGTAAAAAGGAAATTTTAAAACTTTTTTTGTAAAACTTTGGTTTCCAGATATTTTCCCTCTTCTTCCCTTCTCACCCACCCCCACTGGGAAGATAAGCAGTTCAATATAGATTGTGCATGTGTAGTTACCCAAATAATTTCCATAGTAATTATATTGTAAAGGACTAACTATATTTCCCTCCATCCTATCCCACCTCCCACTTATTCTATTTTCTCCTTTGACCCTGTCCCTTTTCAAAAATGCTTGCTTCTAACTATCCTCTCCCCCAATCTGCCCTCCCTTCTATCCTCCCCCTCTTATTCCCTACTCCCTATTTTCCTGTAGATAAGATACTGAATTGAGTGTGTATGCTGTTCCCTCGTTAGGCTAAATTCAATGAAAATCAGGTTGTCCCATTCCCTTTTACTTTCCTGTACTTCACCTCCATTGTAACAGTTTTCTCTTGCCTCTTTTATATGAGATAATTTACCCCAATCTATTGTTCCCTTTCTTCTTTTCCCAATAAATTCCTCTCTCACCTCTTAATTTTACTTTTTAGATATTTTCCCTTCATATTCAACTCATCCTGTGCCCTCTATCTATATATACATGAACATACAAATGCCCACACTCACATATATATTTATATACACATACATCCTTCTATACATACATATGTGCATGTACACGCATATATGTATATGTATATGTGTATACACACATATATGTATATTGTGTAGATGTATATGTGTATATATGCACATATGCATATATACACATATACATGCATATACATTTATACACACATATACACATATATATTCCCTTCAGCTATCCTCATACTGAGAAAAGGCTTATGAGTTACAATTACCATTTTTCCTTGTAGGAATGTAAATAGTTCACCTCTAATAAGTTCCTTATGATTTTTTTTCCTGTTTACCATCTCATGCTTTTCTTGCTTCTTATATTTGAGAGTCAAATTTTCTGTTCAACTCAGGTTTTTTCACCAAGCATGATTGACAATCCTCTATTTCATTGAATGACCATACTTTTCCCTGTAGCATTATACTCAGTTTTGCTGAGTAGGTGATTCTTGGTTTAATCCTAACTCCTTTGATCTCTGGAATATCATATTCTAAGCCCTTCAATCCCTTAATGTAGAAGCTGTTAGGTCTTGTGTTATCCTGATTGTGTTTCCACAATACTCAAATTGTTTCTTCCTGACTGCTTGCAGTATTTTCTCCTTGACCTGGGAACTCTGAAATTTGGCTATAATATTCCTAGAAGTTTTCTTTTTGGGATCTTTTTCAAGAGCCATTCGGTGAATTCTTTCCATTTCTATTTTGCCCTCTGGTTTTAAACTATCAGGGCAATTTTCCTTGAGAATTTCTTGAAGGATGATTTCTAGGTTCTTTTTCTCATCATGGCTTTCAGGTAGTCTAGTAATTTTTAAATGATCTCTCCTGGGTCTATTTTACATGTCAGTGATTTTTCAAATGAGATATTTTACATTGCCATCTATTTTTCAATTGTTTGGATCTGTTTTATAATATCTTGATTTCTTATAAAGTCATTAGCTTCCAATTGCTCCAGTCTAATTTTGAAGGACTTATTCTCTTCAGTGTGTTTTTGAAATTCTTTTTCCATCTAGCACATTCAGATTTTTAAAGCATTCTTCTCCTCATTGGCTTTTTGGACCTCGTTTGCCATTTGAGTTAGTCTATTTTTTAAGGTCTTATTTTCTTCAGTGTATTTTTGGGTCTCCTTTAGCAGGCTGTTGACTCCCTGATTTTCTTGCTTTATTCTCATTTCTCTTCCCAATTTTTCCTCCACTTCTCTTATTTGATTTTCAAAATCCTTCCTGAGCTCCTCCATGGCCTATAATCAGTTCATATTTTTCTTGGAGGTTTTTGATGCAGAAGTTCTGAGTTTGATATCTTCTTCCCATTCCATGCCTTGATTCTTTTTGTCCTCTAAAAGGATTCTATCTTCTGTTTGTGCTTCCTTTGCTTGCTCATATTGGCAGCCAATAACTTGACTTTTGAGCTCTTTGCCATGGTAGAACTCTGCTTCCAGAATGGAGAGAACCATGTCACAAATTGCTGGGGTTTTTGCAGCTGCCGAATATATTAAATGGGCTACCTTTCTACAGCCCACACATGCTCTGTCACACTGGTCATACATGCCAGAACCACTACCCAAGACTGAGATCCAGATCCTAGCAGGTCAAAGCAAGAGTGCTTAGCCTTTGAATGGTTCCTTGATCCCCCTACAATCTGCAGTCCAGGAGCTCTAAACTAGCCATGCGACAGCAGCTGCAGCCACCGTCCCTCCTCCACTTCTTACTTGCTCTGGGGGTAGTAGCCAGACTGTACTCTTCTATCTCCCCTTGGACCAACAATGTTCCACACTGACCTTTTAGTTTGTCTTTGGAATTTATGGGTTGTGAAGTCTGCAAAGTGTTACAGCTGCTGGTGATTTACTCTCATGAAGGCTGCTCCAGCCATGGCTGGTCAGGGCTGTCCTGGGGCTACAATCATGGCTTAGGCAGGACTGTGCTTGGCTCCCAGCACACAAAGAGGTACCCTTTCTGCTGGCCTGCCAAGCTTCCTTCAGTGGGAGATTTATTTCTCTCTGTCACTTTGTGGATTCTGTAGTTCATGTATTGGAGGAGGCAGAAGCCAGAGCAACACGGAAGTGCTGTTTCTGCTCGGCCATCTTGACTCCACCCCTGTAATTGCATATTTTAAAGAAGGAATGGAGTCATAGAGTGTTATTCTATTAAAAATTTTTGTATGATTAACTATGATAATTAAAAATTACTGATTGAGTAGTTGCTTTTAATCTTGTACTAATAATTTTTATCTTGCAGTTCTCCAATTCTTTTATAGCCCTTAAAAATATTCTATTATTCTGGTCTGACACTCAGTATCTATTCTTAATATTGAGTCAGTCTGTATGTTCTTACACTCATTAACTCACATGTTAAACATGCCACCCTCCATTTTCTATCTAGTTGTAACATAAAATTGCACTTAGCAAAACAATTTTAAACAAATTATTAAACTTACAACATATACAGAAATAAATAACAGAACAAGTTATATGCAATTAAAATGTATCAAAAAAGTAAAACAATCAAATATATAATCAATAATTAGAAGCATAGTAAAGCACTTAGTATTAATAATTCTATTAATTACAGTGCATTTATACTCAGAGGAAAGAACACTTTTGAGAAAGAAAAATATTTTTAAAAATCTCAAATCAGTGTCCTCATACACAGCAGGGGTTTGGAGGCCATGGCCCATGTAAAGCAAGATTTAGGGACAGGAGCCTCTGTTTTTACCTACTATTTGATTTGAAAGGGTTTGAAAGGGTACAAACATTTATAAGTTCCTACTATGTACCAGTCACTGGGCTAAATGCTTTCCAAATATGAACTCATTTGATCCTCACAACAACTCTGGAAAGTTCTATTACAATTCTCAATTTATGATTGAGGAAACTGAGACAAAGAGGTGAAGTGACTTTCCTAGGATCACGCAGCTAGTGTCAGAGGTCAGATTTGAACTCAGGTCTTCCTGACTTCACCACCAACTGCCTCTAGCATCTTGAGCTCATAAACATATTAATTTTCACCTTAGTAATCAAGTGATATGTTTGTATTTCCTCATAAATTACTGAGATTGAAAATCTCTCAATTAATACATCAACTCTGAGCCTCCATCTGAGTTTATTATACATTATTTATTAAATAAACCATTGAAGCATCTTTTCTCCCAAATTATAAAACCTTTACTCTCCTAGGATAAAAGGTTATTGACTCTTCGGTTTATTAGTGGTGTATCACTCAGTGTTTCAGGAAAGAAATCTGGTTTTTCCTTTCTCTCATCTTCAAAAATTTTTCTTTAGTTGTCACAATTAAAACAGAAACATCAACTATCAATTAATGGAAATATTAGCTATCAGAAACAGTTAAACTGCCAGTATCTTCACAGACTCCTCACTATCAGTGAAAAATGCAACTCCAAGATTCCTTTCTGTCTAAAAAAATGCAGTAAAAGGGGCAGCTAGGCGTCTCAGTCACCAGAGCACTGGCCCTGGAGTCAGGAAGACCTGAGTTCAAATCCTACCTCCAACACAACACAAAACTAGCTGTGTGACCACATGAAACTAGCCACGTGACCTTGGGCAAGTCACTTAACCCCAATTGCCCTACCTTTCCTCCTCCAAAAAACAACAAAAAAAATACAGTTAACAGTATTCCACATCCAATTTATTGCCAAAGTCTGTTGATTTCACCTTTGCAATATCTCTCTAATGTGGCCTCCTCTCTCCATTTGAAACTGCTTCCACTCTGATGCAGATCTTCATCATCTTAATGGGGTACTTGGGTGCCTGTGCTTGAACCCCAGTTTGTAAAATCACACATCAGTTTACAAAATCACATTTCTCCCTAGCCTCAAGTCTCCCTAGCTCCAAATCACTCTCTCAGGCAGTTTCTCCCTAGCTCAAGGGCAGCATGCCCTAACAAAATACTTATCTCTCTTCTTGTCACAGTTGTCAGCTGCATCTATAGAATTTAGTAGTTTGATGCAACTGCATATTGCCTAAAGTAGCTGTGTAGGGGTATCTATATACATATATAGTAGACTCAGTCATGTGTATACTCCTTAGCTCATTATACACATCCTGGATCCTTGTTAGCTTGGGACATACATATACTCCCAACATCCATCTTGTCAAACAGGATATTGATGGGTAACAGACTGGGCACTTCTCAGTCATCCCTGACTGCTAGTTGACTTAAGTGATGTTTCAAGCCTAAAAATATACCTCCATGCAGCCCCCCTCCCCGGACTATTTCCCAGTGAATTTGGGGCAATAGGCCTGTGTAGTTGATGTTAAAAATGCATGTCCCTTTAAGTACTGACCACTCCTTAATTCCTCCCTAATCCCACCCTTACTTACCTAGTTAGCATAATTGACACAGTATACTATGGATTATTTATAAAAATATCCCTATGACTCCTTTAAGGTTGCAGGTTTCCTAAGACCTCCTGCCTGCTGTATAGAGTAACAATAAACTTTTACTAACTGATTCAGAATGCTTGAGCCTGAGAATTCATTCCAAACTGCCCTCCAGGGACTCTGGTCATTGGGATTCCTGAAACACCTATACTTATCCCTCATCAATCTCACACCTGGGTTTTTGCAATAGTTTGCTGGGAGATCTGCCTGCAACAAATCTCTCCCTGTTCCAGTCTTTACTCTGTTCAGCCTCCAAAGTGATTTTCCTGAAGTACAGGTCCAACCATGTCACTTCCATGTTGAATAAACTTCAATGACTACCTATTGCCTCTGAGATCAAATACAAAATCCTCTGTTTGGTGTTCAAAGCTCTTTTAACCTAACTTCCTCATACCTTCCCATTCTTATTATACCTTACTGCTCTCCATGTAATATTTGCTCCAGTGACACTGACCTCTTTGCTATTCCATGAACAAGACTTTCCATCTCTTGGCTCTGTGCATTTTTTCTGGCAGTCTCCCCATGCCTACAATATTTTCCCTCCGCATCTTTACTTACTGGTTTCTCTGGCTTACTTTAAGTCCCTACTAAAATCTCATTTTCTGCAGGAAGTCTTCTCCAACCCTCTTAATTCTATGCCTTCCCTCTGTTAATTATTTACCATTTATCCTGTGTATACATTGTAAATTTGTTTGCTTATTCTATTCCCCCACTAGATTGTGAACTCCTTGAGGGCAGGGACTATCTTTTGTATCCAATTGCATTCCTAGATCTTATCACATACTTGGCACATAGTAGGTACTTGATAAATGTTTTTGGACTAACTGAATTTCAGCACTGACAGTGGTGCAGTGAGAGCGCTGTAGAATAGCTTAGCAGAGACTTGCTCTGTGAGAGCACCTTTAAATGGCCTAACACCCCACGTGGCGAATTTGAACTTTCAATAAACTTTACTTTTTCCTTGGCTGAGAAGACTTGAGTGGAATTCTTTCCGCAGGACCCGGCATGTTGGTATTTTGGGGTTTCAGGCAGCCCTAACCCTCTTTGGGTACCTCTTCATTTTTATGGTGACACTTAGTGTGTCTCACACTCTTTTGGGTCTCTCTCAGTGACTATCTTTCACCTTTTCACATTTTCACAGCTCAGCATCTGATTCAACCCTCCTCTGTTGCTATGTATATCAGCTTGGTAGGCCAAAAAGTGCATATATGTCTAAGTCAGAATTATAAGATTAGAGGCAAAGGCACTAAAATGTCTATATATACAAGCAGTTCACATATGTTGGCTGTACTTTTATGAATAGTGACTCTAGCAACAACCCAAGAGGCATTACATAGTTCTTTGCTTTAGCTGCCTCTGTAGCACAAAGAAGAAAAACAGAATTCTTCCCTTCCTCTCCCTGCCTTGAGAAACAATGTAGGAACTCACCTGAAAGTTATCTCTTAGAGGTTTAGGATTCTTGGCGAGGAAAGGGTCAACTTCTTTTCCTATTGTTTCTGGATTTTTGATTCCTTGTACATAAACTAGCTGCCTTCCTTCTTCATGTTCCCCATTCTAAGGATGTCAGCCCCAAATCTCAGGCAACCCTAGGGGCTATTAGCTCCATTCAGCTCACCCCTTATTTTGTCTCAGGTCTTGTCTCAAGTCTTTGTAAAGTGGTTAAGGTTTACCTTTTCTTTGGTTTGAATTTTGGCTTCTCAGCCATGTAGCTTCCATTTCTAGTTATCCCTTTGTAATATTGTTTGACTTAAACCCATGTTTTCATAGAACTAGTGGACAATGTTAGATTATTAAACTTTGTCCTCAGGGTTATCAGAAAGTAAAGAAAATAACCAAGTCACATATAAGGCATATGTGATGTTTTGTTGGCAGATGATTTTGCACTTAATGCAGCCTCTGAAGTTGAGATGCAGTAGAGTATGGATCAGTTCTCTGCTATTTCTGTTCATTTTGGCCTAACAATTTACACCAAGAAAACAGAGGTTCTCCACCAGTCAGTATCACACCATCCCTATGTGGAACCATCAGTTATAGTAAATGGAGACATTTAGAATGCTGTGGATAACTTCACTTTCCTTGCCAGTGTGCTTTCCAGGGAGCTGTTACACATAGATGATGAAGTTAATGCACACATTGCCAAAGTGAGTTCAGTGTTCAGGAGACTCCAAAGGAAAGTGTGGGGGAAAAGAAGCATTAGACTGACTCCCAAACTGAAGGTCTACAGAGCCATTGTGCTAAGCTTGCTGTTGTATGCCTGTGTAATTTGGACAGTATACAGGTACCATGCTGGGAAACTGAGTCACTCCCATTTGAATTGTCTTAGGAAGATTTTAAAGATCACCTGGCAAGATAAGGTACCAGATACTGAGGAGCTTTCTTAAGTTAAAACTACCAAGCACTCAAGATCTACTGCAGAAACCATAGCTCTGATGGGCTGACCATATTGTTAGAATGCCAAATGTATGTTTACCTAAAGGACTATTTTATGGAGAACTCACACAAACAAGTGCCTTCTTGGTGGTCAGAAAAAGTGATACAGGGACACTTTCAGCATTTCTTTTTTTTCTTTTTAATAATTTATTTATTTATTTTTTAGTTTCCAACATTGATTTCTACAAGATTTTGAGTTACAAATTTTCTCCCCATATCTCCCCTCCCCCACCCCAAGATGGCAAGCATACTGAATACCCTTTCCCCCAATCTGCCCTCACTTACATCCCCCTCATACCTCCTTACTTTCTTGTAGGGCAAGATGGATTTCTTTACCCCATTGCTTGTATATCTACAGGGACACTTTTAAGATCCCTCTGAAGAACTTTGAAATTGATCATGAGACATGGGAGACACTGGCACAGGAAAGTCTAGCATGGCTTGCCTGCATCAAAGAATGTGCTGTGCTCTAGGAGTAAAGCAGAATTTAAGTAAGTCAAAAGAAACAGGAGATGTACAAATTTAGAGAAATCTCCACTCCAAGTGTTCATAATAGACTATGCCTGATCTGTGGTAGAGCCTTCTGAGCTTATATTGGTCTGGTCAGCTACACTGTACCTTGACCCCAACATAGTCATGTCATTTTGGTTGTCTTTGAGAATGAAGGACAACAACAGGGCAAAGTGTCACAGGCTCTGGTCTTACCCTATTTTATGATAGTACTAAAGGGTTGGGGCCTCAGATCTCAGCTTTCTCTCTCAGGATTCTAAAGGTAATCCTGAGAGGTTGGTGGCTGTCTGTCTAATACTATCACTCAAGAACTCTCATCTGATGTCTTACTTCCTAATATCAATTGCCCAGTTAACATCTTCCAGTGTAAATCAATGGGCACCAATTAGCTTTAACAAAGGGATATTTACTGAGAAAGCGTAATAAGGATTGAAGTACAAAAACATAACCCTACTCTCATAATTGAGGATACACTTTCCTCTCTACACACTCACCCAGACTCTAGAGGGACTGAATTCAAAGTCATGAGTAGCAAATATTGCCCCTACCAAGTTTCCTTCTGGGTGCAGCAAGCTGATGGATAAGTTGCTCCCTTGATTTCAGGTTGTGGTGCCTAGGCTGTCACATTGATTAATTGAAAGGCTAGATGAAGGGAATTGCTTCTCAAGGTTCGTTCCTCATTGGTCTTGGTTGCTGCAGCTAGTTGGTAGAATCTCTATGGATTCCATTTGCAGTATTTCTGGTTCCTCATGAGATTGTTACCTGGTCTGTTCATCTCTGATACTTACTTACCCAAGCTCAGGAAAACATAAAGACAACAGAGCTAGAAGAAACATAATCATTATGAATTTGCTGATACATGATGGTCATGTAGGGAGATAAGTAAGTGGCAGGTCACAGATCACTTTTTCTGCCACAGCAGCTACCTCTTCTCTTCTCATACCTTCTCCCTCTCCCCAATCAAAGCTTATTGACTTATTTGACACCAGGGAAGAGAAAAAAGAATTGATTTGTTCCAGCTTTTCCTATATAAACAGTTTTGGCTCAACATTTGGCTCAATAAAGGCTTGCTATTGCCGCATAGTAATCAGTCTGAAAATGTTCTGAAGTGGGAAGGGAAGAGTGCTCCATTGTGTGTTTCTAGAAGTAGGCTCACCAAGCCTCCACTTGGATTGAGAAAAGGGAATAAGCATTTATATAGTACTTACCATGTGCCAGGCACTGTGCTAAGTATGTTTTATAAATATCTCATTTGAACCGCAGGTAGATATTGCACATGCATAAAGAACTGGGTCCTTTTTGACCAGTCCCTCACTCTCTCCCCATTATACAAACTATCTATGTTGGCAAAATGACATAAATTAATATTTATATCCAAGAATTATTGGAATAGTAATTTTTCAGCAATTCCCTGCAGATATTATGTGTGCCCACCTTACGACAACCTTCTTTTTTTTTTAATTGACTTATTTGTCTACTTTTAGTTTACAAGATTCAGTTCCAGAATCACTTGAGTTTCAGATTTTTCTCCCCTTCC
>JAQQSW010020772.1:0-10786 GCA_028646575.1 Pseudocheirus occidentalis | reverse complement strand
TTAAACATTTGATTATAAAACATTAAATTCTAGATTCTTTCCCTTCCTCCCTCGTTACCCACCCTCAATGGAAAGACAAGCAATTCAATACAGGCCCTTTATGTGTAGTTCCGCAGAACATCTCCACAGTGGACATATTGTGAGATACTGACTATATTTCCCTCCTTCCTATCCCACCCCAAACTTGTTCTATTCTCTACTTTATCCCCTGTTCCTTTACAAAAGTGTGTGCTTCTAACATCCCCTCCATCCTTCCCCCGCTCATCCCCATCTCCCCTACTCTCTTGTAGGGCAAGATACCCAAATAAGAGTGTATGTCATTGCTTCCCTAAGCCAAATTCAATGAGAATTGACCCATACCAATAAGGCTGACCCATTCCATTTTGCCTTTCTGTTCCTCTCCTCCATTGTAACAGTTCTTTTGCCTCTTCTGTATGAGATGATTAACCCCATTCTGTCTCTCCCTGTCTCCTCTGACTCTATTCCTCTCCCATCTCTCAATTTCACCTTTTAAAATATCATCCCTTCCTATTCAATTGATCCTGTGCCCTCTATGTACACATATATACGCACACTCAGATATGTATTCACATGTATATAAATACCCTACTATATAGACATATGTATATGTATACGTATATATACATTTATATTCCCTTCGCCTATCCTGATACTGAGAAAAGTTTAATAAGTTACAATTATCGTTTTTACATGTTGGCATGCAAATAGTTCAACTTTGATAAGTTCCTTATGATTTCTTTTCCATGTTTACTTTCTCATGCTTCTTGTATTTGAATGTCAAATTTTCTATTCAGTTCTAGTTTTTTCAGCAAGAATGCTTAAAAGTCCTCAACCTCGTTGAATGACCATATTTTCACCTGAAACATTATACTCAATTTTTCTGGGTAAGTGATTCTTGGTTTTAATCCTAGCTCTCTTGATCTACAGAATATCATATTCCAGGCCTTTCAGTCCCTTAATGTAGAAGCTGACAGATCCTGTGTTATCCTGATTGGTTTCCACAGTATTCAAACTGTTTCTTCTTGGCAGCTTGTAATATTTGCTCCTGGATCTGGGAACTCTGGAACCTGGCTCTAACATTCATAGGAGTTTTCTTTTTGGGATCTTTTTCAAGACTTGACAGGAAAAGTCTTTCAAGTTCTATTTTGCCCTCTGGTTCTAAAATGTCAGGGCAATTTTCCTTGAGAATTACTTAAAGGAAGATTTCTAGGTTCTTTTTCTGATCATGGTTTTCAGGCAGTCTAATAATTTTTAACTTGTGTCTCCTGGATCTATTTTCCAGGCCAGTGGTTTTTTTCAATGAGACATTTCACATTGTCTTATATTTTTCATTTTTTGGATCTGTTTAATAGTATCTTGATTTCTCATAAAGTCATTAGCTTCCATTTGCTCCACTCTAATTCTGAAGGAATTATTCTCTTCAGTGAGCTTTTGAGATTCTTTTTCCATCTGTCAAATTTGGCTTTTTAAGGCATTCTTCTCTTCATTGGCTTTCTGGGCCTCTTTTGCCATTTGAGTTAATCTATTTTTTAAGGTGTTATTTTCTTCAGTCAGGTTGTTGACTCTCTTCTCATGATTTGCTCACATCATTCTCATTTCTCTTCCCAATTTTTCTTCCACTTCTCTTATTTGCTTTTCAAAATCCTTCTTAAGTCCCTCTATGGCCTGTAACAAGCTTACATTTTTCTTGCAAGCTTTTGTTACAGGAGTTCTAACTGTGCTGTCTTCCTCCAGTTCCATGCTTTGATCCTTTTTGTCCCCAAAAAAGGAATCTAAAGTTGGGTTGCTGAGCTTGGTTTGCTTCCTTTGCCTGCTTATGCTGCCAGTCAATTAACTTGATTTTTGAGGCACAATAGATCTCTGCTTCCCCGGGGGGAGAGCTTTATCCCCAATCACTGCGGTTTTTGCAGCTGCCAGAGCTATTAGGAGGCTGCTGTCTCTGCAATCCCCACCAGCTTTGGCTCACTGGTCACACACCTCAGGACCACCACCCAAGACCATGATCCCAATCCAGGCAGGTTAATGCAAGAGCCCATAGCCCCTGAATGATCACTTGCCCCCCACCCCACAATCTGCAGGCCACAGGCTCTGAAATCAGCCACATGGAGGCGGCTGCAGAGCCATCACTTCTGCTGCTTTCTTGCTCTGAGGCAGACGGCCAGACCTGCTTCTTTCCCCAAAATCTAGCTGAGTTCCACTGACCTTTCACTTTGTCCTTGTTTCTTATGGGTTGATAATTCTCGAAACTGCCACAGCTGCTGGTGATCCACTTTCCCAAGTGCTCCAGCTGTGGCTTATCCTAGGTGACCTGTGGCTGAAGCCACAACTGGTCTCAACTCCCATCATGCTGCAATGAGCCCTTCCTGACCACCTGCTAGGCTGCCTTCAGTGGGAGCTTTGTTTCTCTGTCATTTTGTGGGTTCTGGAGCTCTAAAATTTGTTTAGCGTCATATTTTATAGGTATTTGAGGTGGTTACAGGGGGAGCTGCAGAGTTCTCCTGCTTCTACACCACCATCTTGACTCCCAATCCTTCTACTTTTCAAGTACAGTACCATAACAAATTGAATGGTAAGTAGAGAGATTCTGTATTTATGGGTCTACATGCATATTTATTAGGGACAAACATATATGTGACATGTGTAATTATATATGCATTGCCTATTTCTCTCCTATTTCTGGCCTCTATTTCTCTTTTTAAAACATTTCTGAAAATCTGGCCCAGGAATGGTGGTATCTGGGGGCAATGTTTATCTATATATCAAAATAACATCTCTATCCAGGCTGGGGAGCTGTCACTTAGCTCATGGTGCTAAGGATTCCAAAGCAGTAGATGTCCTATGAACCAGTTAGTACAGGCTTCAATTCCTCCACTGGGGGAGATAAAATTAAAAGATTTTTCACTGGTACAAGCTGAGTCTCTGCTCTCTAAGGAGGTATCACAAGAATGCAGAACACTGGTTATTAAGAAGAATCGATAAGAGGATGTTAGTGACACAGTACAAATCTATCCTCTTTTTGAGAAAAAAAAACCCATATGCGTATTTCTATATTTGGCTCAGACCTGTGATTTCATGAGTGTAGGGAACCACCAATGAGGACATTATCTCTTTCAATGCAAGTTGGTGGCCGATTTGCCATGTAGAGTCATAAAGAGTAGCCTGGAGATGTTTTGAGAGGTCAAGTGTCTTGCTATGTGAGGGTGATATTGTCAGGATGTATGAGAAGAGGGAATTCTAATGCATAGGCCAGCTCTCTAGGGACATAAAGTGCCAGCCTCTCATATATGCATGTTTGTCTCATTTTGTATGTGGAATGAATGGGGGAAAAAACATTTTATTAAGCTCTATGCTGAGCTAAGAATATAGATAGAAAAACTTGACAGTCAGAGCAGCTAAGAGGCACAGTGAATAGAGCACTGGCCCTGGAGTCAGGAGAACATAAATTCAAATCTGGCCTCAGACACTTGGCACACCCCACTAGCTGTGTGACCTTGGGCAAGTCACTTAACCCTAATTGCCTTGCCTTCCTCCCTCCAAAAAAAAAGAAAAAAGAAAAACATGTCAGTCACTGCTTTCAAGGAGCTTAGATTATAATGGGGAAGAAAAATACATAGATATTTTAGCTGTAAATGGAAAGGCCCCATATATTAATATATTATAGTAATTTAATATAATATTATTATACATCACATATATTATATATAATAGTATTATAGTAATATATTGTTAATTGATCAACATAAGCTTTCCTAATTTGAGATCACTTTGTTATTATTGTATCTTAAAAGTAATATTTATGTTAGTGTTATTTAGTTATATTGATTTAATTGTATGAGTATATATTATATTTAATATATTAAATTTTAACAAGATTACAATAAAAGAGGAAAGCAGGAGAGAGCATAAATTATAACCTAAAACTAAAAAAGTTCTTTAAAGAGATCATTTATAGAAAGCCATCCACAGAGACTGGAAAACCTGGATTCAAGTCCTACCTTTGACACAAACTGGCTATGTGGCCATGGGCAAGTAATTCAAACTTTTGGTGCTCTAGAAAATTCTCTAGGGCTCTTGTGTTGCAGAGAAGGTGCCAACTTGGACAGGAGAGAGTTTTCTCCTCATGGAGTTCCCTATATCAATGAAATCACAGGCCCTGTCCCCATTTCTATCCCTATAGAAAAAAGCATATAGTTTGTGTGTTGGTTATTGATACCATATAATGTCATGTCTTTCTTCAGGTGAGAGACTAAATGATGGATGCATCACCTTTCTCTCTGAGAGGAATTCAAGTCACCTGTGTGAATCTGGGTAAGTCATTTCCTAGTTGGAGGCCTCCATTTCTTTGTGAAATAAGGAGCTGTCATACTTTGTTCTCTGATTTCCCTTCTACCCCTAAATCTATGATCCTATAGCTGATATTCTCAAATTCTCAAAATTCTCCCAGTCCTACTTCTACTATGTGAAAAACACTATGAACAAGCACTCATTTTGTTTCAGCAATGATCACACATGTGAGTTTCTACTGACATTAGACTGACTTAGAACATCTGATTTTAATAGATAAAACCAGACTCGTCTGTTTTTTTCATTTTTAGTTAATTCTCTGTCAGTAGGTTACTAGGTTTTGTAAAATACATACATATTTAATTTCTCTGTTTTTGTGTTTTTAATTCTTTGGTTTTAAGAAAGAATATTATTCCAAGGAAATAGGCAAACATTGTAGCTCTTAAACAGCACACTTCACTGACTGTTAGAGATATCATAGCCGATAGTTCAGTGACACTGGCCTCATTGCTATTCCTTTCACACAATACTCCATCTCTGAACTCTGTGCATTTTCATTGTCTGTCCCCAATGCCAGGATTTCTCTCCCTTCTTTTCTCTGCCTCCTGGTTTCTATAGCTTCCCTCAGCTCTGAGCTAATTACTTTCTTGCAGAAGGTTTCTTAAGAAATGAAGATTGTTTAGTTTCTTAATCCAAATTCCTTGTCTGTGATCATCTCCAGTTTATCTTGAATATATCTTGTTTGTATGTTTCCTACCCCCATTAGAATGTGAACTCCCTTTGTATTCCTATCACTTAGCATCATATTTGGCACATAGTAAGCACTTAATAAATTCTCCATGAATTGCAGTAGTTGTTGGTATAGGGAAGTAAATTATTTCAATGATTATTCAACCCCAAAATGAAACACGATCAGTTGTACCAAACTGAAAAGGCAAGTGTAGTCAAAAATGAAAAACAATGTCAAGAACTAACAAAACAATCCTCATAAAAATAAGCAAAGATCTTCAGAGGAACCTGGGAGGAAGAGGGATTGTTATTGATTTCTTTACAGTTCCATGTAGGCTTCCTTCTAGAAGTTGAAGCAACAGTAAGGAGACCAGAAAAAAATAATACTGCTAACCATTGCAATGAAGAAAAATTCTTATGGACAAGACAATGCAAAGATTAGAGTCATGGAAATAGGAAAAGGTCATTTTCACTGATTAAATGCACTTTTTCATTAGAAATTATAGTAAAACAATTGTTTAAAAAAAGGTTGAAGTGAGTTTTCAAGATCTGAATTTCTTCAAAGCAAAGTCAAACATCTATCTAGAAAACGTTTGGGGGATTTCTCACTTCTAGAGGGCTCATAAATCTCCCTATTTTGATTTAATTACAAACAAAATTGTTCCAGAATTATAAAAATTCCTACACGGAGATGGAATACTGCAACACAACCTTGTACCATATACTCTGTGTCACAAAAGTCTAGTGAATATATTCAAAAGATTGAGATAATCCTGTTTCAATGGCCTGGGATCTCCATGGCTCATAATCCAGGTACACTTGGGAAAACGGATGATTACTCAAAAGCATGCTTAATATTTAATGTAATAAAAGTGTAGTTTCAAAAAGAAGAATTAAAGAAAGTTTTAAAATCTTGTGAGTTCAATGCCAAATCATGTAAAAAAAATGATGGCAGCAAAAGTAGGAAATGTTGCAGTATCAAAATTTGTCTAAAGGTATAAAAAGTTATAAGGTTGATTGTATGTCAATGAATTTAATTGTTGTCCCAAGTAATTTGCACACCATTCTAAAGGTGAGGCACTGGGTTAAGCAGTTGGCATACAAAGACAAATACCAGCAAATATCCTGAAAAGGGAGCAACTGAAACAGGAAATGTGGTTTGATGACTAAGACAAGTAGCTCCTGAAGATGACCAAGCCAAACAATGACAGCAAACACAATGATGGAACAAGTCTCTTATAAGTGTCTTGTGCAATTGGGTACCTGCCTAGACATATACATTTTGGAAGATAATACTAATAACCAACTTGTATTAAGTATCTACCATGCACAGAGCACTTTGCTAGGTACTAGGGGAGAAGAAAAGTTTACATAAGGCAAAAGTCTTGCCCTCGTAGAGCTTCCAGTCAATAAGGTGAAGTCACCTACATAGATAACTATAATATGAAATGTTATGCAATAAGTATACTTGTATAAAGCAAAGGCCAAGTAAGATTTGAAGGAAAGATTGGTACTGACCACAAGGCTTAAGAAAGTTTTTCTGGATAATGGCAGATATTCACAGAAAGGATTCATGTCAGAAGGATTCAAGGGGCATCTTCCCTTCTCCTGAATGAGACAGAAGAAAGCAAAAGACAATGCACAGTAAAAAGAAGATGGAGCTTTCAGGTAGTCTGGACACATGGAACACAGAGTTAGCTAAAAGTGACCATGTCTTCAGACAAATGCTGAGATCATCTCACAGGTGCTATGGGACCCATGATGAGAGGTGGTGTTGTCCTGCTGAATTCTGCAGAAGCATTTTAGAGATGAGGACATAAGACAAGAGAGTGAAGAAGGGACCATGGACACAGAGTGATGTTGTGGTCAGACTCTAGAAGGAAAACACACAGTGGCTGCTTCACCAAGGCCTTCTATTCTTTTTTTTTTAATTGATTTGTTTATTTACTTTTAGTTTACAAGATCCAGTTCCACAATCTCTTGAGTTTCAGATTTTCTCTCCTCCCTCTCCCCCTCCCCAAATGGTGGCTTACAATCAAGTATAGGATCTGCAAATACTTTCACATTGGACATTAGTCTGGTTGTAAAGAAGGGTTGTAACCATTGCAGTAAACAATGGGAAAGAAGAAACAAAACCAAACGTGGAAAAGAATGAGAACGTGTAGTTTGCTTCAGTCTCCATTTAAACTCTGTTCTTTCTAGATCTTTCTCTGAATGTAGATATCTCCTTCCATCCTAAGACTTTTAGAGATATCTTATAACTGTGCGTTGGCACACTAGCTGTGCGTTGCTGAGAAGAGTCCAGTTTATCAAAGTTGGTCATCACACATACAATGTGTCAGTGATTGTGTACAAATTTCTCCTGATTCTGCTCTTCTCACTTAGCATCAGTTTGTAAAAGCCTCCCCATGTAAATATGAAGTCCATCTCCTTCCCATTTTTTATAGCACAATAGTATTCTATTACATTCATATACCACAACTTGTTTAGCCATTCCCCAATGGATGGGCATCCCCTTAATTTCCAGGTTTTTGCCACCACAAAGAGAGCTGCAATAAATATTTTTGTACATATGGTTCTTCCTCCCACTTCTATGATCTCTTCTGGATACAATCCCAGAAGTGGTATTACTGGGTCAAAGGGTATGCAATTATTTACAGCTCTTTGGGCATAGTTCCATATTGCTCTTCAGAATGGCTGAATCAGTTTACAGCTCGACCAACAATGCATTAGCGTTCCCATTTTTCCACATCCTCTCCAGCATTTGTCATTTTCCCATTTTCTCGTCTTTGCCAGTCTGATTGGTGGGATGTGGTGCCTCGAAGTTGTTTTGATTTGTATTTCTCTAATCAATAGTTATTTAGAGCATGTCTTCATATGCTTATCTTTAATTTCTACCTCTGAAAATTGCCTGTTCGTATCTTTTGACCATTTATTAATTAGGGAATGACTTGTATTTTATAGATATGACTCAATTCTCTGATTATTCAAGGCCTTCTATTTTGCTCACATTTCTGGGACTCTAAATGTGGAGCTGTGAATTTTATCCAGGAATTGTGCCCGAACCTCTGAAGAGAGGAGAATGGAGTTCACTCTAATGGGGAAAGGGAAAGCCTTTTTCTGTTTTCTTTTTGTTCTTTATTGCATGTAATAAACCTGTTCTGTGATTAATGCTTTTGTTAACCCCTTTGTTAATAGGGGAAAAAGGAGTTCTTTGAAGGGTCCTTTCCTATAATTCTTTTCTTTGAGAAGGATGAATAATAGCAGTTAGCCTTTATAAAGCATTGTAAAGTTTTGCAAAGCACTTTAAAGTATTGCCTCATTTGATCTTCACCACAAATCTAGGGGATAGGTGCTAATATTATCTCCATTTTACAGATAAAGATACTTAGGCAGAAAGTGGTTAAGTGACTCGCACAGGGTAACACAGTTGATATGGATCCAAGGCCAGATTTGAAGTCAGGTCTTCCCAACTCCAGGCCCAGCTCTTTTTCCACTTCCTCACCTAGATGCCTCAGATGGATCCTAATGTTCCCATGGGGAACTCTGAGTAAGGAGGCAAAACGAGAAGAGTCTCTAAGACTCTCTAAGTCTCTAAGACTGAATCCAGTCCTTCTGCCAAAAGTCAAGGTCTGACACAAGCACCTCCACCACCTCATAGCTGTGCAGCATCCCAGAGTTACAAAGCCTTTCCACATCCATTGTCTCATGTTGCCCTCAGGTTGGTCCTCTGAGAGAGAGAGGGCAGAGATCATTATTCTACACAACAGCTGGCATTCATATATAGTTCTTTAAGGTGTGTAAAATTGTATAGATGTCGATGTGGTTATGTTTGTGTATCATAGCATCTGATCCTCACAATAGTCCTTTGAATCAAGTGCTCTTATTAGCTCAATTTTTCAAATAAGGAAAGTAAGTCTTAGAGGGGTGAAGTGACTCAACCAAAACCACACAGCTAGTGAGCATTGAAGGCAAAATTCAAACGCATATTCCAAATATAACCCTCTATCATGCCCTAATTATATCATGAGAACAAGAACAACAATCCTGTGAAGTTCATATTATTCATCAGAATCCCAGAATCCCAGATTTGGATCTAGTATAATTCCTCATCCCAAATAAATTCCTTCTACAATGTACTCATTTGTTGGTCCAGCTTCTACTTGTAGAACTCCATTGAGGAAGAACTCACCACCTCCCCAGAAAGTCCCTCTTGGATAGCTCTAATTACTAGGAGGTTTCTTCCCAACATCAAGACTAAATTATTTTATTCTACTATGTTTTGTAAATGCTTATTTTATTCCATGAATTAAAAATGAAATATTGTTTTAAATACTAAATTAACCTCTTTGTTACTTCCACCATTGCTCCTTCTTTCCATTCCTACCAGGGCCAAACAAAACAAGTCTGATCCGCTTTTTACATGACAGCTCTTCATATACTCAAACACGCCTACCATGTTGCCTGAGTCTTCTCTCCTCCAGGCTAAAACCATTCTTTTGACCGATCCTTATATGGCACAGATTCAAGGCCCTTCACCATCCTGATTACTATCCTCTGGATGCTCTCCAGCATTCCTACATTTTGGCTCCTAAAACTTCTAGATGAAGTTTAAATTTCCCCATATGGCAAATGCTCAAGGAGGTGTCATGACAAGTCCATAGGGATGCAGTCACAGATTTAGAAGGGGAAGACACTTTACGCTATGATTCTTTACTCTGTTCTATATGACCTATTTCATAAGAGATTGTAACATGATATTTTAGTTGCATTTTACTGCGTATTATATTTCTTTGGATTCATTGTATATTCCTCCTAATAGATATTAAGCTCCTCGAGGACAGAGATTATAATTTTATCCCTACCTATGATTCTCTAGTTTCCCAAGAATTTTCTGTCTTCTGCAAGGAACAGCTCAAGAAAGCTTTACACGAGAAGGCTTACTTAATCCCTACAGCTACTAGCAACTCCCTCAAAAAATATTAAATTATTAAATGTTGTGATATCTTATACTGAGGATGTCTTGTATTATTAAAGTGATTTTGTACAAATATGCAGATGTAGATATGCATAACTGCTCATATCTATACGCATGAGTATGTATAAGTATGTATTTATACATACATATATTCTCAGATATATACACACAGATATGTGTGTATACACATATATGTACATATATTTAAGGATATTGTGCATGAATACTTATAGCTGCTGTTCAATCATTTTCAGTCAGGTTCAACTCATCATGACCCCATATGAAGTTTTCTTGGCAAAGATACTAGTTTGCCATTTATTATTCAATGTATACTTATGCATAAGAACATATACAAATATATACACAAAATTAATATATAGGTATACCTATATATGAAAACATATCCATGTTTTTATATAATATATGTTTATATATGTGTATATACAAAATAAATTAAAGTAATTTTAAGAGAAGTCATTAGTAGCTGTGTAGACCAAGAAAGGCTTCTTTCAACATACATGAATGCATATGTGTGTGTGTGTATGTGTAGTTTCTCCCAAGAGAATGCAAACTCTTTGAAGATAGGGATTGTTTGATTTTTGTCATTGCGTCTCCAGTCTCTAACTCAAGGTAGCACTTAATAAATGCCTGTTGATTGCTTAGACATTATCTAAACCAACCCCATTATTTTACAAATGAAGAAACTGAGACCTAGAGATATAAAGCATCTTGCCCAAGATTACCAAGGAAGTGAATGACAGTCACACACATGTG
>JAQQSW010020771.1:0-10786 GCA_028646575.1 Pseudocheirus occidentalis | reverse complement strand
TCTGGGCAAGCCACTGAGCCCTCTTTGCCTCAGTTTCCTCATCTGTAAAATGAACCAGAGAAAGAAATGACAAATTACTCCAGCATCTTTGCCAAGAAAACTCCAGACAGGGTCACAAAAAGTCAGACAAGACTGAAACAACAGCAAAAAATGGAGTTGAAAGAAAAGTAAGATGTAAAAAATGAAAGGGGGTCCATGTGTGGAGAGAAACCTCACCGTGGGACCATAGATCTAGAGCCAGCAGGGACCTCTGAGGTCATTCCTCTAACCCTCTCACTTTGTAAACAAGGACACTTAAGGCCTAGGAGGGTTTTATGATACTTAAGAATTACCAGAGGCAGGATTTGAACCTGGTTCTTTTGATTCCATCCACTGTTCTGGTCTCTGGTCATCTTGGTTCTTTACCCCCAAGCATTTTAGTGAAAAAACAATTCAGATGTAGAACAAATTAATAAGTTCTCTAACCTTGGGCAAAATGATGCAAATTTTCTGAAGAGACTTGGGTTTTGCCATATGTTGACTGTTTGATCTTGAGCAAATCAGTTCTGTCTCTGGGCCTTCAGTGTCTTCAACCGTGTAATGGGGAAGAATAGTGATGTCCATACCCTGCCTGCCTTATAGGGTTATTGTGAGATGGAAAGAACATACACTTAGAGCTGTAGGAGACCTCATGAATATTTTTGTCCAGCTTTCTCATTTTACAAGTGAGAAAACAGACCTAGAAAAATGAACTGATGTGTCTGAGGGGCCACACGTAGAAAGTGGCAAAGCTGGTTTGAAACCTCTTGACGGAGAAGTAGCCTTGCTTTGGTGGAAATAATACTGTACTGTGAGTTGCGGTTTTACCATCTATAAAGTATGGATAATGATTAATTTTTTTTTTAATGCTCTAGCTCAGCAGTTCTCAACCTGTGGGTTATGTTCAGTTTGTAACAATGAAAATACATCCCACATATCAGATATTTACATTACAATTCACAATAGTAGCAAAATTACAGTTATGAAGTAGCAATGAAAATAATTTTATGGTTGGGGGTCACCACAACATGAGGACCTGTATTAAAGAGTCGCGGCATTAGGAAGGTTGAACCACTGCAGCTGTTCACTGGTCTGTTGGAAAGAAGAGAGCAATACAAAATTTAGATTAGAGACAGTTTCTTCCCTTAAAGGAAGTGGTAGTCTAGTCTAGGGAAAGGCTTAATATTAATAACTGTCATACAAAATATGACATGGTTAAGTGCATTATAGAGTCAAAAGTAAAGTATTCTGGGAGGTCAGAGAAGAAAGGATTTTATTAGGGGAAGGGATAACAACAGAGAAGGCTTTATGGAGAAGGTGGCATTTACATGGGCTTTAAAAAATCAATAAGAATCCATAATGTGAAGAATGGGAGAAAATGTTACAGGCATTAGAAACAATATGAGAAAAAGTAGGGGGGAAGGAAAAATGCAGTTCATGTTATAGAAACAAAGAATAGTCCAGGTTTGCCTGAGTGGAGGGTTGGTGTCAAGATCCATGGGAATAATTATAAAGTGCTGTGGTGAAAAAATTAATTGAAAAATACAAATATAAGAGAGTAGCTTTCTTAGCGATCCCAGTGGGCCTAGGATGGGGTAGGTGGAATACTACACATTTTATAAATGGGGAAACTGAGGTGAAGCTTTATGAGGTGAGGGGAGATTGAAAGCTGACTTAGGCTCCCTTCTGCCTTCTTCAGGGGACACTGTGCCCACACTTACTTGGGTCAGGACCAGGGTAGACCATTATGTAAAAATCAAACCAGTAACCATTTACCGAGTGTTAGGCATTGTGGGGAGATGTACATGAAGAAAACTGCCTTTGAGGAGTTTACAGTTTAAGTAACAGATTAAGACCAATATACATGAAACAGCTAGAGAATAAGACTTCAGTGTGATTTCATTGACGGGACCTTCCTTCACTAGTGTGGATTTTAACACACCTGGTGCTTTCTGATCTTCTATGATTCTGTTCTGTGTCTTTCCAAAGGATTCCCCCAGTGACTTTCTAGTTTTCAGTTTCCCCATCTGTAAAATGGGACTAATAATAGCACCTACCTCCCAGGGCAGTAGTAAAGATAAAATGAGGTCATTAGTTATAAAGCTCTTTGCAAATCTCAGTGTACTATGTAAATACTTACAAATGATTATTTCATGGATACCAACCCTTGGGCCGTCCCATTTGTTGCCCATCATTCTCATTTCCTTTAAGTTCTATCTAAAATCCCATTTTTTGCAAGAAGCCTTTCCCATCCCCTCTTAATTCTAGTACTTCCCCTCCATTAACTGTTGTTGCTTTGAGACCACAGATTATGTGCGTCATTTCTTGTGATCTTAAAGGCTAGATGTCCCATAGCCTTAATTCTAAAATTTATCATCTTAGTTTTCTCTCAGTTTATTTTCATCAGACCACACTTCCTCTTTTCCAGTGATTGACCAGTGATTGAACCCCTTAGTGGAGGTTCCAGTCAATTCAACTCTTGCTAAGCACTGACTCTTTGCAGAACCTCAATCTCATCATGAAATGGAAGTAACTGTGACTTCTCAAAAGCTCTGGCAGACTCTAAGAGCCTGGATCATCCTCAGGTATGGGCCCAGGCAGGGCTGACTCATCCCCAGGATGTTGGCCGTTGGATGATGATATTTTCTGGTGGGGCATATCAAGACAATCTGCCTATGTCATTGCTGGGCCTGTAATCCACAGTGGTAGGAATAGTAATTGAAATCATGATATTGAAGCAAGTTGAAGAGTATGTTAGCCCTTGAAGGAAAGACCAAGGTTAATAAGCCTTTGACCCTGCCTTCAAAGAGCTTATAGTCTGGAGTCCTAAGCACAGGAAGGGGATTTTGTTAAATTCTCCAGGCAGTATCGTATGACAGAAAGAATACTGGATTTCTGTCACAGGACTGCCACCTGACTTTAGGCAAGTCACTTAACCCACCTGAGTCCCAGTAGCCTCATCTACAGAACAGATGCATTGGATTAGATCCATGGGTATCAGACTCAAATTGGATCAGATCTCTGGGGCCAGTTTTTGTCTTAGAAAACCAGAAATTAACACTGTTTAAGTTTTATTTTATTTTTATTCGTTGTGTTAAACATTTCCCAGTTACATTTGAATCTAGTTCTGCCACGTTTGGAATTTTGTGGCTGCACTATTGTCCATGAGTTTGATAACCCCTAAATTAGGTGATTGCTTGAGGTCTTGTACAGCTCTATTGCTGTAGGAGATCTGATGTTCCCATTAGTTTTCTCCTGTGCCTTACGGGGCTTAAATGTAACAGTGGTAAAAGGCTTTGAGTGAGAGATGCCAAAAGTTGATTTTAAACCATTGGAAAAATCAGACTTCATGCAAAATAAATAATGAAACAGTGGAGATAGCTTAGTTTGGAGAAGAGCAGGCTGAATTTATTTGGTGGTGACCTGTTGTTTTTCATTTACCCTAAGAAGAGACCAGGCTTGAGCTTTGCAATAGGAGGAATGAGGGTCAGACTGTTTCTCTGTTGCTGAGGGTTACTGTGAGCAATGCCAGAAGCTATTGAGGGAAGGTGAGGAATCTCACAGTATGATGGCAAAAGCTCAGCCTGGATTCAAGGCTAACCTTAGCTACCTAATTGCTGTGTGACTCTGGGGAAGCCGCTTCACTTACCTCTCTGCAACCTTTTCCTTCTCTGTAAAGTGGAGATAATAATAATTATTCTCTACCTCACCAGCTTGTTGTGGGGAAAATCACTTAGTAGGATGTAAAGTGCTCTATCATCATCCTAATTTGGACGAGTAGAGGTCTGTTCTATGGGAAGACCAGGGGTTGGACAAGATAACTTTCTAATTTCTGAACCAGGGGATTCAGAGGCTTAACTTTTTTTTAATGTGTCATGAAAGCCTTGGCAGTCTGATGAAGCCTATGGACTTCTTTTCAGAAGAATGTTTTAAAGCATATAAAATACATAAACTGTCTAAGAATACCAAGTATACTTAAATGCATTTAGAAAAATATTTAAATGAACCAAACTTATGAATCCCAAATTAAGACCCCTGCCCTGGATTCCAGGTGTCTTCTTCCTCTCAAGTTCTGAGCTTCTATGACTGATCATACAGTAATCATCATTACCCTTCCATTTCTTTCAGGCTTTCTATTTCTGTTTCCTCTCAAGTCTCTCCAGGCGTTTTAAGATAGATGGGGGCAAAGGTTATTCTCCCTATTTTATACAAGAGGAAGCAGGTACAGAGAAATGAAGTGATTTGGCCAGGACTCACAGCAAATCGGTGGTGGAACAAGGATCATCCCCCCACCCCATCTCTCTTGAAGCTCATACTGAACCTGCCAAGTTCTCTCTTCTTGTACAAGGTTGCTCCCTCCTTCCACCTCCCCTTTTTCTTCTTTCCCAAGATGGTCTTTGCTGTGCCAGCCAGTAACTAGAATATGGTTGGCCTCCTCCCTCATATTTCTTTAATGCAGGGCTGCCACTCAATCCCGGGAGGAGGGCAGTGTTGGATTACTGAGAGGAAATAACACACCAGTTCAAGCCTGTTCCTTTCTAGGCTGAAAGTTTAATTAGAGATTAGGATGGGGGGAGGGGGAGCAGTCCTGTTTTTTTCCAAGGTGGACAGGATTTCAAGGTAGTGGGAATGGGTTGCTGTGGGCATGCGCCCAAAACCTAGTTGATTGATTCACTGGGAATGTTCCTACTGTCAAAGGGAGGAGGACAGATGGTCCCACTCCTTTTACTAGTCACTCTATCGATGCCAGGCTTCCATTTAGGGTTATCTGGTAGGACTATGCCCAGAAACTCTTATCGCTTCCACTGTCCACATTAGGCTAGGCCCTGTGAGCCTGAGGTTTGAAATCAGGTTAGTCTGGGAAACAATCAGGCAGATTGAATTGACTCAGAGTGATAGTGATGGAGAAGTTGGAGAAATAGCAATTCAAGGGTAGTGTTGGGTAGTGGAAAGAGCATTCATTATATGGCTTCTGAAGGCCTCCTGTAGCATTAACATTAGTGGCTCAGTATAAAGAACCTCTTAATTATTTTTTAAATTAAAAGTGAATTTATTTTTAGTTTTCAGCATTCACTTCTGTAAGATTTTGAGTTATAAATTTCACCCCTCTTTCTTCCTCTCTCCCCAAGTCAGCATGCAGTATGATACAGGCTATACATGTACAGTCATATTAACCATATTTCCACATTGGTTATGTTGTGAAAGAAGAATCAGAATAAAAGGGGAGAACCCTGAGGAAGAAAAAAACCAGCAAAAAAGATGAAAAAGAGAAAATAGTATGCTCTGATCTGCATTCACACTCCAGAGTTCTTTCTCTGGCTATGAATAGCATTTTCCATCCTGAGTCCTTTGGAGTTGTCTTAGATCATTACATTGATGAGAAAAGTTAAGTCTGTCAAAGCTGAGAACCTCTTAATTATTAGAGCTGTCTAAAAGTGGAATCGAATACCTTAGCAGGGAGTGAGTTTCATATCACCGGAGCCTTCAAGCAGAGAATGTGTGACCGCTTGTTACAGGCTGCCCTGTGGTCACAATCATTCTGCCTTTCCCTTCCTCAACCCGCCCCAAGTCTAACCTTATTCTACAGCTCCAGTCCGTTTTCTTCTATATGGTTTTCACAGTATGGAAATGGTGACAAGGATGTCCGCAGGTTTGAATTCAAGCTCCATTTAACTTCACTCATTTAACTGTTCATCTAAAGGCAGTGTAAGGTATTGAGAAGAGGGCTAAACTTAGTGTCTAGAAGACCCAGGTTTGAATCCTACCTCTGACGCTTTCTAATTCTGTAACCAGGGCCATTCACTTAATTTCTCTGATCCTTATTGTTCCTTCTCTGTAAAATGGAGGTAATTTTTATAGTTTTCACCTCACAAGAGTATAGTGAGGTTCAAATAAGGGTAAAGTGGTTTGCAAATCTTAGGGTGCCTTATGAATGCCATTCACAGTAGAATGGAAGCTTGGGGCAGTTTTGGTTTTTGTCTTGTTACCTCCAGTGTTTGGGGCTGTGTGTTGTATGTAGTAGAGGGTGGGGGGTGATGGATCACGGGGCATCTATTCCTTAAGGTTCAAACCAAACAGAGCTGTAGAAGGAAAGTAAAATGTGAGCTGGAGAAGCCGGATCCTGCCCTCTGTAACGGAAAGCTTTGGGAAGAGTTTGAGAGGAGACTTGGGAAGTTGGGAAGGTGTTGAGTATCCAGTGGTCAGTTAAACAGCTTGATGAGGAGCTCTCAGGTCATCTGGCTGGACTAGAAGTCCTCTGAGAGCCCTTAAACCTCATTTAGGTCCTGGGTTTGAATCTGGGTATCACTTCTTAGTGTTGTTGTGACCTTGGACATGTCACTTCATTACAATGAGACTCATTTTCCCAGTCTATAAAATGGGGCCAAGAATACCTATAGTCCTTATCTCTCAGGTTTACTGGAAGGTTCAAATAATATATTTAAAGTGCCATATAATTGTTAACTATTATTAGTGGTGCATGTAATACTGGATAGAGTCAAGAGACCTAGATTCTAGTCATAGAATCTGCTCAGAGCTAGCTAGGTGTTAGAGGGCTAGAACACCAGACCTAGAGCCAGGAGTTCAGATCCAGTTTCAGAGACTCACTATCTGTGAGCAAGGCATTTCACCACTGTCTGCCTCAGTTTCCTTATTTGTAAAATGAATAGAATAATGATATCTACCTCCCAGAGATGTTCTGAAGATATTTAAAATAAGGTACAATATTTACAAAGTGCTTTGCAAATCCTAAATAGCTATATAGTTGTGAACTATTATTAGTTATTAATTTTTGACAGGGTACCCTGGGCAAATAATGTAACTTTTTTGGGTGTTCTCTTTTTTCTTCAACGTCAATAATTACTGCTCTCTTTAACTTATAGGGCTATTGGGAGGGTTAAAGGAGAGCAGAGATTTAGAAGCAGTTTGAAAAATGTAAAATTCAGTATAGACTGGGGAACTGATGATGTGTATGGTTTGTTTGTGGCCAGTCGTTTTGTAATGCCTCATTTTGCTGTCCTCAGATTTTCTCATTATTTCCTTAGAATTTCATTTTTTCTATAGGAATTTGCTAATGAGGTAATCCTGTGTGCCTGGGTATCAAGGTAGTCAAGCAGTAGCCAATACTATTTTAAGTAATTTATCTTTAATTTTTTAAAAGTAGTTAAAAAATTTAAATTTTAAAGGAATTTTTATTTAATACCAGGATCTGGCTGCTCAGAACAAGAGATAACTAGTATTTTGGGTCTTGGGAGCTTCCTGTCACCAGAGGAAACAGTTAATAATTAGAGAGGGAAGTAGAAGAATTAATTGGGGACCCGGATCAGTGGGACTTATAGAACCAGATCCCCAAATCCTCAGGTTGGTAGGAGACCATGAGCAGTCGTGGAAACTTTTTTTTTTTTTACATTCTATTTTTGTTTTGTTTTTTTTCATTCAGTCAACAAACATTTATTAAACTCCTACATTGGGCAAGACAAACCCTGCTCTCAATGACCATACAGTCAATTAGGAGGGGAACTAGATGTATATGCTGTTTTTGGAGTAGACTATATATGGTCCAGGCTTGAAGAAGCCTCAGAAATCATCTCCATCCACCACACCCCCACCGTCCATTTGATGTGTGAGGTAAGTGAGGACCAGGGTTGGGGAGTGACTTTGCTAAGTAAGGTCCAAGCCCCGGAAGGTCACAGTGTGGGATCTTGGGTTAAATTCACAAAGTTAAGATGAGAACTACAGTTTCCAGGCTCTTTTACTCTCTGTCTTCAGGCAGAAAGCTTAATGAAAGCCATTTCACATAGCTAAGATTTTTCTTTTTCAAGGACTAGGGGGAAACAGCTCTTACAAGCCCACCTCAGATGCCTGGTTTGACATTTTATGGTGCTCACTGTTGGTCTCAGATCTCATTCTGCAGCTCAGACTCACTGCCTTCTGTCTGGCTTTCACAGTATGGATGTAGGGACCAGCACTTGGCCTCAGGAGGCCTGACTTCTAAAAACTCATTCAAACTTTTCTCTTTCTACCTCATTTATGCCTAGGCCATCTGGGAAGTGGGGAATAAAAATCCCTGGTTCTCTTCTGTACTTAGTGGAGGGAGGGAAAGCAACTCTAAAGAGGCCTTTCTGAGGGCATTATGAGGCCATGTGGGATGAGGACCCCACTGGACTTGAGGTCAGGAAGAGCTTGGGTTCAAATCCTACCTCAGATACTGGTGACCCTGGACACCTCACTTAACCACATCTGTAGAATCCACCCAGTGGCCTCTAAGGGCCTTTCAAGCTCCAGCTCTATGACCCTGAGGGCCTTTCTCCTCCCTTCCCCCACTGAGAATAATCACGAACTAGCATTTATAAAACACTTTAATGTTTGCAAACAGCACAAATATTATATCATTTTACCCTTATGAGTCATTTCAGTTGTGTCTCTGTGACCTCATTTAGGATTTACTGGGCAGAGATACTGCAGTGGTTTGCCATTTTCTTCTCTAGCTCATTTTACAGATGGGGAAACTGAGGCAGATAGGGTTACAGGATTTGCCCAGGCTTTCATGGTAATAAGTGTCTGAAACCAGATTTGAACTCAGGAAGATGAGTCTTCCTCACTCCAGGCCTGGTGCCTTATCCACTGTTCCACTTAGCTGTCCTACCCCCGTTTTACAGAAGAGGAGACTGAGACAGACAACAGTGAGCTGATTTACTCAGGGTCACAGTCTTAAGTATCTGAAGTTGGGTTTGAATTTAGATCTTCCTGATTTCAGGTCCTGGGCTCTAGCCACTCTGCCATGTAGCTGCCTTATCTGAAGACAGGCTTTATAGGAGTGTTAGGGTATTAAAAGCCATGGTCCTCAGGAGACAGTGGCTTGAGAAGACATAAAATAAGTTAATGGGCTTGCCCCATTCTAGCACTCACTGTCTGTGGGACAGGAAAAATGACATTTAAGAAATGCAGGAAGGAAAACTACCCCCGATCTCCCTGAAAAGCCCGGACACAGATGGGCCCCAGGCACTGTGGCTGGCTCCTCTTCCTCTGACCTCCCCATCAAGCATAGTCATCCCCACGTCTGTAGCCTCTGCCTGCAGAAAGCACCTCCCTGGATGGCTGATGGCTGATGGAAGCTTTCTGACTCCTGGCTGCAGGAAGTTTGTGTTTCGGGTTTTTTCCTACTCCTCAGCCCGGGGTTTCTCTTTCCAAGCTACCCTCCCACACTACAGCTCTGCCTTCTGTCTGTCCTCTTCCCTAATGAGGTTTGCTTAAATCAGCCAGTCAATAAGCATTTATTAAACACTACCTGTGTGTAATGGGTGTGTGAAAACAAAAAAGATACAGGCTGTGTCCTCAAGGAGATTGCATTTGGTCAAATGGATCAGTGCTTGATCTGTGTTTGGTGTGCTTGCCCTGTGCTCTGCTGTCTGTTAGGCGTTGTAGGGGATGGGGACTGGAAAAATAAGAAAGCACCGACTCTATGCCAGGTACTCTGCTGAGCACTTTTAGGAATAGTCTTTAATCCTTACAACAACCAAGCAAAGCAGGTTCTGTTGTTATCATCATTTTAGAGTTGGGGAAATTGAGGCAAACAGGAGGTAAGTGACTTGCTCAGACAACAAGGAAGTGTCTTCGATCATATTTGAACTCAGGTCTTCCTAATTCGAGGCCTGGTCCACTGTACCACCGGGCTGTCTCTGTAAGGAAAATACAAGAACAAGAATTCTTTTTTATTTTTTGTTTTTTTGTGGAGGAGAAGGCAGGGCAATTGGGACTGAGTGACTTGCCTAAGAACACACAACTAGTAAGTGTTAAGTGTCTGAAGTTGGATTTGAACTCAGGTCCTTCTGACTCCAGGTCCAGTACTCTATTCACCTAGCCCACTGGCCAAATGACTTAATGGGTATAGCACTAGAATTACAACATGAGGTTTCTCAGCTAGAATCTTGGAATCCTGGATAGTGGAGTCTACTGATTTGAAACCTAACTCTAACCCCAACCCTGCACCTCCTCTTCCTAAACATCTAGGGTGAGAGTTAGATTTAGAAGTAGGATTAAGGTTAGAATTAGTGAGTAGTTAGTGGTTAGTGATTTGGGCAAGTCACTTAACTTCCCTTTTTCCATGTAAAAAAGGAGAGGTCTGTGGTCCTCTGAAGTCACTTAACTTTTCAGGAGCTTAGTTTCTTCCTGTGTAAAATGGAAGAGTTGAACTAAATGATTTCTTTTGCTTTTTTTTTTTTTTTGGAGGGCAGTTGGGGTTAAGTGACTTGCCCAAGGTCACATGGCTAGATTTTTGTGTTAAGTGTCTGAGGCCGGATTTGAACTCAGGTACTCCTGACTCTAGGGCTGGTGCTCTATTCACTCCACCACCTAGCCGCCCCCAAACTAAATGATTTCTTAAGCCCCTTTCAACTCTGATACTTAGGACCCTTTGACCTGCATGCAACAAGATGCTTTTATCAACTTGGAGTCTAAGCATCCTTGTTGGTGAGAGGGGAAAAAAGAGAGTTGCTCAGTTTACAGAGTTCTAACTCTCAAGAGTTGTAAGGAGTAAATAAAATTATGGAAAGGAAACACCTTATAGACTGCAAAGCAGTATGAAATACAAGATTCTTGTATTTATAATTATTTATAGATATATTTATATTATATGCTTCCTTGTTTATAAGAGAGAGCCTTATATATTGGAAAGCGTTATAAAAATAAAAGGTATCCTTATAGTCAGTCTAGTTTGGGGAGATGGTCTTGCTTGAGAAGATGAAAGGAAACTATTATGTATAGATAGGCA
>JAQQSW010020770.1:0-10786 GCA_028646575.1 Pseudocheirus occidentalis | reverse complement strand
TGGGTAAGACATCCTTTCATTGGGCACCCCTTTCTTCCCAGGAGAAAGGGAATAAATTCCTCTTCTTATCTAAGGCATCTCTGTGTTTACTTTTCTAATTAAATTAAGAATAATGGGTATTTTTTTTATACCACAAACAGCAGCAAGACCAAAATGTTTAACCATTGAACCATAGAAAGGACCCCTTCATTACCTAATACCTTAACAAACTCCTCCTGTCTTTTTAATATTCATGATTTGTTATGTATCTTTACCCTATAAAAAAGTCCCTCTTGCTTTTTCTGAAGTTGCTGGTTCCTCTTGGAACTTAGCCCACTTGATGATGAAGAGTTTGCTGGAGGCTACCTGGAAATAACAGACTATGGTGGGCTAGGCCAGTTCAAGGGTTTAATAGTTGATTTGGGTATAGATATTTTGGGAGAATCAAGGGTAGGGGCTAGCTGGATAATGGAGGTCTAGGCTAGTAACAGAGATTTGAGCCCAGCCACAATGAGAGGCTTATGGCCTCAGGCAAATGCCTCATCAAATGGGAAAATTCAAGTAGAGTTCAAGGGGGTTCCCAGAGTCTATACCTCATCAATGAGAGGTGTCAATCTCAGTAAATACCTATACTTGGATTAGAGGTGGTCTGACTCTGAATTCCTTAAGAAGGTTCCACCATTTTGAGGAACCAGTTATGGGGAGCCCCACCATCCCACAGCAGAGCTGAGAAAGAATCACAGACCCAGAGGTTGCTAGTGGGTGCATAAAAAGAGATGGGAGGAATGGTGAAAGTAGAGAGCCAATGTTTATTCTTCCAGGCACAAGCTTTATAGAGCCAAAAATCTCCTTCCTAATTGTTTTCCCCTGCGGACATTGCACACTTCTTTGTTCCCAGGCCATGGATGTATTTGCCATGCTTATCTCCAGGAGATAATCCTCATACCTGTGTGTTTGAGCTCTTTGTGGGTGTTGGGAATTCGGGGCCCATTAGCAGGTTCCTTACCTGAGAAGGTTTGTTCAGCCATCAGGGTCAGAGTCCCACTGTCCTGTGGTCCTCTACACACCACAACATATCATGAAATCCAACAGTTTTTGGGTGGGCAGAGCCCCCACCTCAGCAGTCTTTGGTTCTCTGTTTTTGGAATGAAAAATATCCTTCATCCTTAATTCAGTAAGAAAAAAAAAGTAAGCACAGAGATGTCTTAGGATAAGAACAGGAGTTTATTCTCTTCCCCAGGAGAAGAGGGTGGTCTATCCCATGAGTCATCATAGATAAAAGGCAAGTTACAAAGGACAGAGCCAGAATTTATAACTTAATTTAGTCAAGCCCCCTTTCCCGACTGTTTCCTCTCTCATTGGCGGAGAGGCTCACCTCACCAAATTCTTCCCAACTGGGACAGCAAGAGAAGAGAGGGCGGAGGGTCCCACCAAGGTGGGAAAACAGACAAAGGAAGGTAAAAGTGATTGACAGCAGCCATGGAGGAGGGGGAAGGAAGGGAAGGGTAACAAGCCCAGATTGAGAAGTTTCACTGATTCCACACATCTGGGAGCGGGATGTTTAGCAAACAGCTGTTTCTGTCCACCGAGTTCCACTGACTAGTGATGTTACCATGGACAAAGGAGAGCTTAGGTTGGCATTCCAGAAACAGAGATTGCCACAGTATGAATGCCAATAGGGGTCCTCTGTATCACCGAGACAGCATCTTAAATTCATATTACAGACCCCACAAAGAATAATTTCAGAAAGAACAGTGACTTTTTGTTAAATAGAAAAGAAACATCTTTCCATAGAGAGGCTTCTATGTAGGCTTCTCTGCAATGCAGAGGTTATACTTGGAAAATATTTGACACTCCCCATGGAGGCCAAGAGTGGGGATTGGGAATAAGACAAATAGGTCCATAGACTACAAAGAGAAAACACAGAAAATAAACAGCATTCAAGTCTTAATGATTTTATAATAACTGCCGAAGAAGAGAAAAATAAACAAAACATTACATTCACTTAAATGCATTACCTTTTTTATAAATTGGATTAGCTCTGACAAATTGAGTCTCACCACCCACCTCTTGGCTCTATCCCGAGGGCAAGCTTTAAATGAGAGAAATTAACACAGTTGCCTTAATGCAATTCAAATATCAATAATTCATAACATAAGAATTGGAATTGGTAAACCACATTTTAATTATACTGGCTCATTCTGGCATGTTACTTCTGGGGTATTTAAAAGAAAAATTCTTTCAGATAATAACTAGAATTACCAAGCTACATTGGAAAACTTATTGAACTTGGAGTCAGAAGGTCTGTGTTTGAGTCTTAGGTAAAGTGACTTTGACTCTATGAATGAATGAATAAAAAAAATCAATTAAAAAAAACAAATTTATTAAGCACTCATCATGTGCCAAGTTGTGTGTTAAGTAGGCAGCTAGGTGGCACCAGGTGGAGCACCTGGAGTCAGGAAGTTCCCAAGTCCCAAGTTCAAACTAGCCTGACACTTAACTAGCTGTGTGACCCTGGGAAAGTCACTTCACCCTTTTTCCCTCAGTTTGCTCATCTGTAAAAAGAGCTAGAGAAGGAAATGGCAAATGACTCCAGTATTTTTTCCCAAGGAAACCCCAAATGGGGTAACAGAGTCAGGCATGATTGATAAAGTCTAAACAATAATACTGTGCTAAGTGCTGCATGAATTAAAAAGTAAGAAACAAATACAAAGGCAAGATAATACCTTCTCTCAAAGAGCTGAGTCTAACTAGGGGGAACAGGATCTAAAAGAACATTCAATTTGCTGAGCAGGAGAGACCCAGAAGTCCTAAGGATGCAGTGGAGTAGAGGACAGCAAGGTCCTGAGGTCTTTAGCTCACATTAGTAGATCAGGGTCTACTGGGGATAGAAGGTGACAAAGGAAAGACAGATAAGGTCTGGGGGACCTTACGAGGCAGTGTTGGGGCATATGGTAAATCCTGGTAATCCTCCATCTCATTGGAAAAATAAAATTGCTGACTCTCGTGTTATCAGAAGGGCAGCTAGGTGGCACAATGGGTTGAGCACTGGGCCTGAAGTCAGGAAGACAGAACTTCAAGAGTTCAAATCTGGCCTCAGACACTAACTGTGACCTTGGAAAAGTTACTTAACTCTGTTTTCCTCAATTTCCTCGTCGTAAAATGAGCTGGAGAAGGAAACAGCAAACCCTTCCAAGTATCTTTGTCCAGAAAACCCCAAATGGGGCCACAAAGACTAGGAAACAACTAAAGGACAGCAACAACAAAAATATTATCCAAACCCTGTAAAATAGGGTAGCCTTGGAAAAGGAGGTAAACAAGGGGGTGGATGTCCCTCTGAAACCCAAACTTGTTTTCTCAACTATAAAATGGGGCTAAGAATCTTTGCACTATCTAATTCAAAGGGTAATTATGAGGAAATAATTATTAAATGTGATCCATTAGTATTAATGTATGAAAGATGTTCTTTAAAAAAAAATATCATGGGGGCAGCTAGGTGGTTTGTTGAATAGAGCACTGGCCCTGGAATCAGGAGGACCTGAGTTCAAATTTGACCTCAGACACTTGACACATTTTTTTAACTGTGTGACCTTGGGCAAGTCATTTAACCACAATTGCCTTGCCTTTCCCCCTCCAAAAATAAAAAATATATTACCTAACACAACATAAAAAGATGTTAATAGTTTCTTTTACTTCTCAGGTCTTTCATTCTTTTATTGATCCATCTAAAGAAAAAACTCATTAAGAATCTGCAATTTTACATCTCTATAAAGAAAACTGGATAGTATGAATTATGTTACTCAGAGTCATACATAGAGTAAATCATTTCCAAGATTCTCCAAGTTCCCTAAATCCTTTGGTTGATGCCAGTGCTACAATGAAGAGATGTTACTCTACATATGGGTCAACATGCCACCATATTGTTGCAATTAATGGATTTAAAATCCATTGCAAAGCTTCTATAAACTGTAAGGACTACTTTATAGCATGTTAAAATTCAAAGCAGATTTGTCTTCAATGATTTTAGGAGCCCAAGTGCTTCCAAACAGTCTAAAGATAGTTTAAAGATCCCAGTAGGAAGTATCTTATCTTGTTAAATGCTTTCTAGCAGAACTAGGTTGTGGTTAGAGTTTTTACTTTTTTTTCCCTATAGCTAGCATATGAGTCTGTCATGTTAATATGAATATGAGCTAGACTTTTTCACAAATCCGGCTTGTAGAAAATCTTAACAAGGCATATGCTAAAACTGAGACTGCCTTTTTTTTTTCTACTCTACCTTTAACCTGTCTTAGGAAATGGCAGGGTAGGAAGCTTGATGTTTACAATCAGTTCCCACAGATATCTCTTTTTTTGAATATTGTCCTCTCAATATGGCAATGGTGCTACCACCACTGTAGCTGCTAGAGTCTTTCCCCTCAGCCTCAACCAGAGCAGCTTCAGACTGCTTGCCCTCAAATTAAACATTTAATAGTCTGTCTTTTACAATCAATTTTTAAAATATGATAATTTTATATAATTACTGTCTAGAGAAACAGGATAGTGTGCTGGATAGAGAGCTGACCTCAAAGCTGCCTCTGATGCATATATTGGCTGTGTGACTCAGAATAAGACATTTAACCTCTCTAAGATTATAAGCTGCAGAGATGCCTACCCACATTGATACAGGGTGTTTTGCCATCCAGGAATTCCCCACATCAAAGAAATTATAGGTCCAGTCCCTATCCCTACGGTCTAGTGATTGATCTTGATCCAGCATTCTAGAGGTTCTATTCTTTAAGATACTTGTTACTCTCATGGTTTGTTATTGGGCACAATAATTCTTTCAGGACACTTGGGGGCCCATGTAGTGAATCGCAGGGATTATTTATAGTAATTATAATTGCCTAGGAATTGTTTGTATTCATTCTGATTGAACCATTACTTGTAACTACTAATAATACTAATAACAAATGAAATACCATATAGGTTTCATAATCTTTAACAGGCTATCCAAATTAAGGATATTATTCTAAAAGTTTGCTCATCAGTCACCTGTTTGGAAATTGACTACATCTTCCCCATGGAAATCTTGTTATAAATGGTTAGCTTGCCATCATTGATTTTATCTGTAAAGTGTGTAAAAGAACACTAATTGCACTAGTCTGAATCCTGGCTCCTGGGAATAGAGGACTATAAATTAGAATGTAAGAGTGCAGTCCAGTCCCTCTTTCCCTAGATTCAGGACCAGACCTAGAAAAATGGTGACACGATCAATTCATGTCTTTAGCATCCCTTACCATTTCTCTACCCTGGCTACCTCCTATTTATTAGATGTATATCTCAAGAAAGGAAATAGAGAAGTCAGACATTTCGTACCAAAAATGATCCCACTAGTATAATCTGCAGCCTCTTTCATCACTGCCTCATACTTTAGAGAATCATTCTGGTTCTCCCCCTTGTCCACAGATGAGCACAAGCATAGGGCCCATTGACCAGAGTAATTCTGTCCTAGCTACCCACATACATAGAACAATCTGCCCTAGCACAAGAACAAGTAACAAAAGCTACCAGAAATGACAAATGAAACTCACAAAAAGGCTCTCCTAGAAGGAAAAGGATCTCCTAGAAGATCATGATTTATAGGGATTCTCCTCAAGGCAGTAGTTCAGAGGGATTGTAAAGCCAGCAAAACATGACAATCATACTGCAAAGAACTCTCATAGCAAGCAATCATCAGCGAAAGACCTTTGCCAGCCTTTATGTCCTAAGTAGAAATTAGGTGTCCCTGAGAAATATGGTGAATGAAAGTGACAAAAACTATGCTATTATGGAAAACTGCCTCACTAGTTAATGCCTCTCACCCTTCCTGGATGTGCCCAGTGGAATTATTTGTTGTAATACTCTGCTGCAATACTCCAACCTAAATCTGTACTGTCCCCCAAAAGTACTCCATCTAAAATTACCTTATTGCCACTTATCCCAATCAAACCTTCAGCACACACTATCTCAATTGGGTGCAAAACAAGTGAGAAGTGGGGGCATCAAGATTGTGGCCAACCTCTCTCCTTAACTTCCCCAGACTATTTGCCTGTTTATTAAAAGAAAATGCTTATGAACCAAAGTGAATGTCTACAGGTGGGATTTCAGGCAGAGTGGGGAAAAGATTTGGAGGCAAAGGTGCAATCAGATATGCAAAACCAGATCTGCTTAGGATTTTACCACTGATATCCCCTCCTTTAAGGGGCTCCTGCTTTTCCAGACTTCTTGCTTTTCTCAACTTCTGAATGGTTCCCATGGCAGTAGCCATAGGAAAAAAAAAAGTAAAGTTATTTAACATGTTGTCTCTGGACTAGTCAACTCTTCCCCTTACCCCAGACCTACACACTTAGAAAGCCTGACTCTTGGCTTCCCTGGCATCTCAGTAAGATGTTTTACAAAGGCCTGTACTCTAAGTGGAGATTTGCATTATAAACCTTTTCAAAACTTTCCCCTCACTAAAGTTTTCCTACCGTCTATCCTGTCCCTAGGGCCCTGGTTGGGCATTAGTTATTTCTTGTGTGATTTTCTTAGTGATGCTCCACCAAAGTCCAACCTTGATGCTTCGTGAAAACTCAAGGTGGTCTCTTGGTTTCTCAAAGTCTATATCAGAAGAACATAAATTCTCACAGGTCCTAGAAACTGGAAAGGCTTCCATTAGAGGTCCAGTGAAAAAGGCAGTGTGTGGTAAAGGAAATACATTGGTTCCAGACTCAGATAACATTCAGTTAGTAGTTCTGCCACTAACTCCCTGTGAAACCTTGAACAATTTACCCAAACTTCAGATTCTTTACCTTAAAAAGTAGGTGGACTAGATGGCCCTTGAGGTTCCTTCCAGCTCTTACTCCACTGACTACATGGGTATTATGTGATGACTAGCCTCACTTATTTCTAACCTGAACTAAGATTCAGAGCACCTGAACCAAATGACTGCTCACCAGGTGGTTTGTGCTAGTAGGGGAGGCAGAGAATCCACAAAGGCCCAGGAAGAGCATCTCAAAGGATAAAAAATGCACTCCATGGTGGTGAAATGTATCCTCCCTAATGAAAGATTAAAGTACCTTGCATGCTGAGTTGAATCATTTGTGTCTGGAGAAAAACCAAAGGACAAAGGCTTTATTTTTCATGCAGTCATTATCGAAGAAAAAGGAATCCATATGTGGAAAATTGTTCTTGGTTAAGGCAATGTAGTACGATGGAAAGAATATTGTCTCTGAAGTCAGAAAGCCTAGGTTCATATCCCGCCTCATACTTACTGCCTGTCTGACCTTTGACAAGTCACTCACCTCCCTTAACCTCAATTCCTGGAAAATGAGAGCTTTGGACTAGATAGCTTCAGTGATTTCTCTCAGCTCCAAAACTGTGATCTTTTGTGAGGCTGTATCCCAAAACACCTTCCTAAAAATCAAACTATTGGGATAGGTTTAAAATTTCCTTCAGAAATGTTATACTCCATTTTAATTTCGAAGAAATTTTGTAGGTTGGTGGAAGGGGGGCAACCAATGTGAGCAGCATGTGTTCCAGAAATCAGCACTATGTATCTCATTAAAACATGCCTCTTTGCTTAAGAGAGCCAAAAATAATGAAACCATAATGTAGGTGCAAAGCTTCCTGTCATTGGCTAGTAATATATTCTAATGTCATTGAGGACTTGAGGGATTATGGTACTATAGTATTACAGATCTACTAGCCCAGAGAAGGATTTTCTTTAAATCTCCTTTAAGATGTATGTTTACTGTAGTTATAATTTATGTTCTTTTATACTTGTAAGCTCCTTGAGGGCAAGGACTGTCTTTTGACTTTTTTGTATGCCCAGACCTTAGAACAGTGCCTGGCACATACAGTTGCTAAATATATATAGACTGATTAATGTACTATCAGAAGCCAGATGTAGATGTACATCAAGTGAATGGTGTTCTTATTCCAGACATGTTTATGTTTATTGGTATTCACTGGGAAGGGTAGGCAGGAGGCAGAGGCTGAAAGACAGACTAGAAAAAACAATCTAGAGAAAGAGACATTGCTGCAATTTCCTCTCCACCACCCCCTCTTCAGCCAATCTGCCTAAAAACACACCTAGTTTTATGGAGGAGGCAAAGATCTTTCTTCTTCCCATTAATTTCTTGAACATGTGTTGAGCATGGGCAGGCAGCTCAGAGCAGAAGACAGAGCCAGTCTCAGAATCAAGGAGATCTAGGTTTATGACCCACTTCTGAAATATACTTGCTGTGTGTAGGTAAGTCACTTAGCTCCAGACAGTTCTGTCAAACCGAAAGCTGCAGCTCTGCATTGACATAACTCCCTTTTTGGGAGTTTCCTATATCAATGGAATCACAGGTCTGTTTGAAAAAGATTATTGTCCCTACCCTCAAGAAGCTTACATTTTTAATGGGAGAAGATATCACACAAAAGCAAGCTAAAAGGAGCAGGGAGTGGGGTTAAAAAGAAGAGTCCAGAAAGTCTGGATTAGTCCCAGGAGAGAAGTGATCTGTGGCTGGCCTGGATCCTTCCTTAAAGAGAGGGTCAAGGCAGAAACTGATCAATGAGAGGAGGAGGCTGCAGAAAAAGAGACATGTCCAGGAAGAAGACATCTGGGATAGAGTTGGTTCTGGGGAGTCAGGAGAAGAGCTTATGGTATCTAGGATCAAATTTAGATTCCTTGTTTAACTTTTCAATTCCTTAAAGATTTTGCTCCACAATTTGGAACTATACACAAAAGGCTATAAAAAATATGCATACACTTTCACACAGCAATACCACCTCTGGGACAGTAATCCAAAGAGATCATACAAATGGGAAAAGGACCCACATAGACAAAAATACTTATTGCAGCTCTTTTTGTAGTGACAAAGAACTGGAAATTAAGGGGATGTCCTTCAATTGGGGAATGAGTGAGAAAGTTGTGGTACATGAATGTAATGGAATCCTATTGTGCTATAAGAAATGATAAGTAGGCAGACTTCAGAAAAACCCGGAAAGATTTATGTGAACTGATGCTGAGTGAGGGGAGCAAAAGCAGGAGAACATTGTACACAGTTATAATCACATTGTGTGATGACTAACTTTGAAAGCTTTGGGCTCTTCTCAGCAATGCAAGGTTCTAAGACAACTCCAAAAGGGTAGAGATGGAAAACGCTATTCACATCCAGAGAAAGAATTACAGGAGTCTGAATGCAGATCAAAGCATACTATTTGCTCTCTCTCTCTCTCTCTCTCTCTCTCTCTCTTTCTCTCTCTCTCTCTCTCTCTCTCTCTCTCTCCCTTTCTCTCTTTTGCTTTGTTTTCATTCCAGTGGTTATAATTCTTCTTTACAACATGAATAATGTGAAAATATGTTTAATATGAACATATATGTAGAGCCTATATTAGATTGTGTGCCATCTTGGGGAGGAGAGAAGGAAAAGAAAGGGAGAAAGCTTGTGGAACTGAATGTTGTAAACTAAAAATAATTAATTTTTAAAAAAAATTTTGCTCCAACCTATCTTTACAGACTCATTGGACATTAATCCCTTCTGTACTTTATGATCTAATGGTAATCCCATCTCCTATCTCCATGCCTTTGTGCTGGTCATTCCCCCATCCTTGGAACATCTTCCATATCCACATCAACCTCAAAAAGTCCCTTTTTTCCTTCAAAATGCAGCACAAGGGGGGCAGAGCCAAGAGGGCAGCAAAGAAGCAGCAAAGTTCTGCAGCTCCCACACAGCCACCCTAAATACCCATAAAATATGACTCTAAACAAATTCTAGGGCTCCAAAACTCACAAAAATATAGAAAATACATCTCTAGATGAAGGCAACTCGGCAGGAGGGGCTCATCAGGACAGGCTGGGAGCCGAGGCCAGCCCAGCCCAAAACCAAAATCGAGTCCAGGCCCCAGGCCAGTGCGGGAGGAGACAAGTCTCTCAAGCCACAGCAGGAGTCTACTGCCAAGCCACAGAAGTGTGAGTCTACCCTGGGGAGCAGATCTACAGCACCTCAAGCAATCTCCACATCAATCAAGGTGGTAAAAAGAAGCATTAGAGAAAGAAAGGTCAGTGAAAGTGAAGCTTTCAAGCTAAATTTGGGGGAGGAAAATCAGTTCAGCCAATCTGCCCCCAGGGCAAGGAAGCAGTGGGGGAAGTGCAGGATTTGTCCTACACCAGCTGCTTCAGAGCTTCTGGCCTGCAGACCCCACAGGGGGGCTGAGATGATTGATCAGGGCCAAGGGCTCTTGCGTTTAAGGGCCTGGATCTGGACTGTGGTCTTGGGTGGTGGTCCTGGGGTGCACTTTCAGCAAGCCAAAGCTGGGGGGGGGCCTGCAGCACCTCCCTAATAGTTCCGGCAGCTGGGAAAACCCCAGCGATTTTGGACACAGCTTTCCCCCCTGGAAGCAGAGTTTCACAGACCTAAAAAAAAAACAACCAATTAATTGACTGACCAACATGAGGAAAAGGAAGCAAAATAAGAACAGCAATAAAACTCTAGAATCCTTTTTCGTGGATTCTAGGAAATTCTAGGAAAGGATCAAAGTATGGAACGGGAGGAAGAAAACACAGTCACAACTCCAACACCAAATGCTTCCAAGACACTTGAAGATTTCCTACAAGCTATAGATCAACTGAAAAAGGACTTTGAAAAGCAAATAAGAGAAGTGGAGGAAAAATTGGGAAGAGAAATAAGAACAATGTGAGAAAATCATGAAAAGAGAGTCAACAACCTGACTGAAGAAAACAACACTTTAAAAAATAGATTAACTCAAATGGCAAAAGAGGCTCAGAAAGCAAATGAGAAGAAGAATGCCTTAAAAAGTC
>JAQQSW010020769.1:0-7500 GCA_028646575.1 Pseudocheirus occidentalis | reverse complement strand
ATATAGTCTGCCAATTGAATGATTTCAAGCAATCCAGCTTTGGGGGGTCCGAAGCTGATAACCATCTTCTCATTAGACTCCATTTTAGCCTTGGCCTTAGGACCCTGCTGGATGAACCTGGTTACTTCTAAATATCTCAAAACAAAATTAGTTGAGTGGGAGAGGAGGAGGAAGGAAGGAGAAAATTTGGAACTCAAAATTTAAAAAAAATAATAGAAATAAATACATAAAAATGTTCTCTACCATGTTAAAAAAAATAGTTCTAATTCACTCTAATAGAGTTGATAGTTGAACCTAGAGGTAGTTGGGAGCCACAGATATTTATTTTTTATTCCATCTCATTGGAAAACCTGTCCTCCTGGTATGTTCCTTAAAATAGAATGAATGGATCTTTAACCCCACCACCATCGCTGTTCTTTCTAGGTGAATACGCTGGTTTTGATGAGAGCCAACCGACTGCCGAGTCTGGTGGGAAAGGTAAGGTGATTGGACTCCTGAAGGAACGGTTCCATTTTAAGAAAATCGTCATGATTGGAGATGGAGCCACCGACATGGAAGCTTGTCCTCCGGCTGTAAGTTCTGAGGATACTAATCCCTGTCTGTTCTTTAGCAAACAAAATCACAGGCCTGAGAGGGTCTTCTCTCTCTGCATCTAATGGGAGGTGGGCATAGGCTTTGGAGCCAGAGTCCTGTCTCTGTGACTTACGATCTGGGCAGGTCACTTGACTTTTCTCTGAGCCTGTTTCCTCAGCTGGAAAATAAGGGGGTTCAACTAGATGGCTTCTAAGGTCCCTGCCAGCTTTAAATCTATGAGCCCAGAGTGTCCATCTCTCCCATTGTAGAGACCAGGGAACTGAGGCTCAGAAAGGTGACTACCCTGATGGCAAGGCTTCTTCTCCCTTGCACCTTTTGGTCCCTCTTAGGAACTCTACTTCCATGCAACACAGAGGAATTTGGACTCAGGGACTTGGGTTCTAGACCCAGCTCTGTTACTTTCTCCCTTTATGACATTGGGCAGTCCTCTTTGAAGTTTTTTTTTTTGGCCCCTAGTCAAAAGAGAGTAGCTGGGATTAGATGACTTCTCAGCTCTTTTCCAGCATTAAATCAACTGAACAAACCTCATTCATGGTGGGTCCAAAATGGTGGAGTAAAGGGGAGTACTCTAGCTGAACCTTCTCAACATTCCTCTCTAAACCACCTTACAATAATGGGGTTGAATCAAATTCTAAAACAAACCTCATTCATGGTGGGTCCAGGAGTAAAGGGAGGGCTCTAGCAGAACCTTCCCAACATTCCTATTTAAACAATCTTACAATAATGGGGTCGAATCAAATTCTAAAACAAACCTCATTCATGGTGGGTCCAGGAGTAAAGGGAGGGCTCTAGCAGAACCTTCCCAACATTCCTATTTAAACAATCTTACAATGATGGAGTCAAATCAAATTCTAAAACAAACCTCATTCAGTAAGTCCTTCCAAGCTTCCAAGTACTAGGCTAAGCCCCTGAACACAAAGGCAAAAGTGAACCAGGTCCTGCTCCCCCACACTTTAAATTCTCCTCCAGAGATAAAAAAAATTTGTTAGAACAAAGAAAGACAAAATAAGGTAAAGTCGTTCTGAGAGTGAATGAAACCTTAACAACCAGGATGGTGAGGAAGATACTGCTCAGGCTGTCACTGAAGGGAAGGCAGGGAGAAGTGTGTGCATAACATGAGTTAGGTTCTGGGAGAGTCCAGAGACGCACGATGCACAGTGCCCGTCCTCAAGGAACAGTTGAGGAAAGAAGACCAATACATGGCAAAGTCTGACAAGGCTACAGTCAAAGAAATGTCAGGGGGCAGTCCAAACCCAAACCAGGAGCTCAAAGGAGGGAGGAGAGAGTGTCATGGCCCACAGTGGTCCAGGAAGGCTCTAACAGGGAGGGACTTGGAAGATGACTAAGATTTCAGTGGGCAGAGAAGAGAATCGAGTGCATGGATCATAGAGTCATGATCGACCCTCTCATTTTATAGATGAGGAAACTGAGCTCCAGAGACCTTTGAATTTGGGTCTTCTGACTCCAAGTTCAGTATCTGTTACACTAAGTTTGGAAAAATAGCTTGAGGCAACTCTGTAGACGTTGTGCAGAATTCAAATTTTATCCTCTGACTCCAAACACAGTGTTCTTTCTTTAAAAAAAAAAAGTTTAATCTCTTCCTCTCTTACATCACCATTTCCTTCACAAAGTACTTGGCACCTCAGACATTTAAGAAAATGTTTGTTTAATTGAATGAACTCATGTAGATAATGGGGAGCCTTTGCTTGGTTTTAAAAAGGAGAAGAAAAATAAAACAATGCTTTTGGGAAGATTAATCTGACTGTGATTTAAGGATAGATAGAAAGAAGAAAGGAAACAAACATTTATCATTTATTATGGCCTACTATGTGCCAGGAACTGTGATAAACTCTGTACAAATAGTACCTCAGGGAGAGGCCAAAGGCAAAGAGTCCAACTGGTCTGCCGTCACAGTCATGCGGCGTGGTGGTAAAAGCATAGTCTGAGTCTGCAGGAAGCGGGAACGGGAAGAAAGGAAAGGAATTATTTGGAATGTGTGTGTTTTACACCATGTCTATATTCACACAAAGAGAAAGAGAGAGGGACCTCACCCTTTCAAAGACTATGGCTTCTGTTTAATTGAAGCACTTTGGGTGGACACACCAGGCTCTTTCCAACAAATACCCCTGATCAACCTCCTTAGACAGCAACATTCCCAGAACATTCATTAAGCAAAGTTGTCTTTCAGCCTGAATCCACTGATTGTATGAGTCACTTTCCTGATTTACTGAAAGAAAAGGAAAAAGAGGGAGGCTTTACCTTTGATAATCCAAGCCAGCATCGGACTAATGTCCGGCCTGAGATCTGCTGCCTTTTAATGATACTCTGATCATTGTCTAATTTTTCTACAGTCTCTGCTTCTCTTACCCTAAAGACAATTAGCTGAGAATAACCTAAGTTCGTGGGAATTCTCTGAGTGAGGGTCATTCCATTGATCATGCGTGGAGAAGTGGGGTGCTTGCTGCCAGCAGGAGTCTGGATTGACCGCCTCCCCCAACTCCTTCAGGCCTCACTCGTCCCTGTCTTTATTTGTATTTCTAACTGTCTGTACCACATTATTAAGCACTTGGCCTTCTCTCGTCTTGGCAATAGGTCAGAGATTTGTGATTTTAAAAGAGCAGGGACTTCCTTCCTCTGCCAACTGGTTTATTTCTCAATGGATAGTTAGTGTGGGAAACTGTCACAAATTCAGAGAATTTATGTGATTTACCCAGAATTGTCCTGATCTTGAGCCTGGGTCTTCTGATCAGTAGAGCATTCTGTTCAGTGTGGCACTCCTCCCCTTACATTACTGTTTTGTGGGTCTTCCTCAGATCATAAGCTCCTTGAGGGTAGGACCTGGCATGATATTTATTCACTGGAGAGATTAGTATGGAAGCTCAAGATGAGGTTTTTGCTATTTGATGAATTGGCTCTAAGATCTGCTTTGGGGGGAAAACCTCTGTTAGAACAGAAACTTGACCATGGTAGGCACCATGTTTTTGCCTTTTTTTTTTTTTTAACTTTTCTAGTAATTAGTACAGAACCCGGCACACAGTGGGAGCTTTTAATAAATGCTTATTGACTTGGGGACGAGTGGGTGGTTCCCTCCCTACCACCCAAAACTGATATTTATACACGGAGGCTCAACACCTGTGGCAATGCTGTTAATTCCTTTTTTCCCCCCTTTTAGGATATTTTCATTGGCTTTGGGGGAAACGTGATTAGACAACAAGTGAAGGCCAAGGCCAAGTGGTACATCACTGACTTTGGGGAGCTTCTTCAAGAACTGGAAAAGTGATGTTGAACTTGAAACGGATGCAATATACATACACATATTTTATTCGCCCTTCCAGATTAATGAAAAAGAGCGCTTATTCAGATTTGTATTGTTTGTGTACATTTACCCGTCGCCTTTTTACATGCCCCAAATGGGTGTTGGCCCCCTCTCCTTTCAGGTTAACTAGTAGTTCCTGACCACTTTGACCCCTGAAGTTCATAGTAGAAGGTCAGTTAAAAGCATTCCTTCTTGCTTGACCTTTGAGTAGAACACTAAGCCACGAGGTGAAAGTCCCATCTCCCCCATAGGAATTCAGCGTATGTGGGACGGTACAAAGGTTTCATTTACAGAACACTGGAACACCAAACAGAATTATTGGTGTCTCAAAACAAAGTTGTTTGTCCTTAAAGATCAAACGAAGGAAAAATATATTACTAACACAAGAGGAGGAGCAGCAGGTTTTTCCTTCCCTTTTGAAGTCGAAAATGATTCTCAATAAGTGCTGTGCAAATAATTGTGAAAGAAAATCTGGAAAGTTGTGAAAGTTACCACGTTCATTTTAATTCTGACCAGGGTTTAGTAAGACACACTCCCAAACGTGACTTGAAAACACTACGTCTCTCTACCCCTTCCTTGATTTTCCCATTAAGCCAGGGAAAGGACATCACTGTGACAAGAAGCAGACAGCTTTGGGACACAAAGAGGGATTTTCAAGTGGAAACTTATTTGAAAAGCTTCTAATTTAGCCAAATGTTGAGACAAATGCTTTTCGGAATTAGAGTTTTTGCGGCACTTTCAGGGGCACGTGAAGCAGCGTTGGCAGCTTTTTCTATCAGGCTGCAAATAACCAAGCAGCTGTTCTCTCCTGGTGAATGCTTATTGGAAGCTCGCCATGAACTTGCTTTGTGTGGCCTCCATTTTCAGGAGTGTCATGCACAGGACTTAAAACTTCTAAATTGGGTTATGAGAATACTCCTTTTAAAACTTTCTAACAGCTGAATTAAAAAAAATATACTGTTCCTTTTCTTCTTCCTGGGAGGACAAAGTGGTGCAAAGTGGGAGGACATAAGAGCAAAAGATGAATAAAATGCTTAGGAGGTCTCAGGTTCCTTTACCCTGGAGGAGACAACTTGGCAAACCTGGCCCTTCACAGACCAGGGATTTGAATAGCAAGGGGGTCGTGAGGAAAGGCTGTATTTATCTCACAAGTGTCTTCGTCCTTCTGACCCCAACAAAAGAATTGTTCCTCTGCCCAGAAGGAGCTGTGGAAAAAACTCAACAAATCGTCACCCACACAAAGGTTCCTTTTGTGTGGGTGCCGGACGGGGTGAGTTTACAACTAAGCAAGGGGGTCGGTGGCATTCTGAGTGTCCTCCTGCGCTTGGTGGGAACTTATCCATGGAGCCATAAGCAAAGAGTTATGGGCATGGTTATACTGGGATTGCATTCACATAATAAAAATGTTCACTGGAGCCTCTAAGTCATCTTTCTTTCTCTTCTCCTTCTTCTGGGGAGGATTTCTATTAATCTGGATAGAAAAAAAAGGGGGGGGGGGTTGTGACCAAGCTAGAGACTTCAAATCTTTCATGTAAAAATGCCAGAAGAACGGTTTTTTATTGCTTTTAAAGATGTGTGCAGCGGCGTGGTAAATGAGTTCACAGACTGCTTAAGAAAGTAGAGAAAGGTTTATTTATCTTTCTGGAGAAAGGACACAACCTTCACAGCGCCCAGGATCACAGAGGAATTGATTACAGAAAGCAAAGATTATTATAGCCGATCATGAGCCCCCTAGCCCCCTGCCTCCTAATCCCAGTTGTTGGGTTTCAGAGTTCACATTCTAAAGTCGGGAATTCTACCCAGAGGCAAGGAGAGTCCCTAATCTAAATTACTTTACCCAGATTCTTTTAGAGGCAGAAGATGTTTGTGGAGGGAACCTCCCAGGGTGGGCTTCCTAAGTCCCCTTGATCTGAGCAATCTTTGGGGGACAATCAGACAACCAAACGAAAAAGAAAAAGACCTCGTGATAACCGTGTCACTTAGGTCCACTGGTGCATATTTTACAAATAGAAAATTAATCAACAAGAATGACTAATTCCTGAGATTTCCTTCTTTCCAAAGATCTCATTCCTCAGAAAGGAATAGAGAAACTTTGTGGCTTCGGCCCAATCCTTCTTGGACTTAACCTATTCTCTCTTTCTTTACTCTAAGATTACTTTCCTTGAAAAGACAGTGAGAACCCATGATATTGAGGCATGTCTACCTGGTCTCCACTCCAATAATAAGAAATCGCCACATTTATAGTGTTTAAATTAAAAAAAATTTTTTTTTCAAGTAATAAGCACTTCTCATTCTCCCTTCTTTTCATTGGAAAGGAAAAACAAAATCCTTGTAACAACTATGCATAGCACGGAAGAAATGAATAGCAATATTGTCCTTTCTATCAGAAATGCTTTTATTTATTTTAACTTTAAGCTAATTTCAAAGCATTTCTAATCTAGAGAGATAGATGTTCAAACTGGCATAGCCCTCCACTCTTACCTTTGGACATGACTTTAATCCAGGATGATTTCAGATAACTTTTGTAGGGATTTTGAACAAAGAAAAAAAATCATATTTGGTTAATATTGTTTGGGGTTAAAATCTCCCTTGACCACTCCTACAAGGAAGAAGAGTGTTTGGGAATGTTGCCACTGTGGCTGGGAAGATCACTGTCAGGGGAAGGAGTAAGGGCAGGGCAGGAGAGACCTCACCTGAAGGGCACAAAGAAAGTCTGGCTTTCTAGTAGCTTCCTAATTTAACTGATAAATTAAATTAATCTTGCTAACCTGGTGCTATTTGATGAGCCCAATGGGTAGAGTCTTCCCATTCTGAGTCAAAAAGACCTAGATTCAAATCCCATCTCAGGCACATCCTGACTGGGTAATCCAGGTCATTCAGCACATCAATGCCCAAGGAAGTCCCTCATTTATTAAATTCAGTCATTTATTAAGTTGTCTCTAACTTTTCTTGTCTCCATTTGGGGTTTTCTTGGCAGAGATAAAGGAGTGGTTTGCCATTTCCTTCTCTAGCTCATTTGACAAATGAAGAAACTGAGGCAAATGGGGTGAAGTGACTTGTTCAGGGTCATACAACCAGTAAGTGTCTGAGGCTGGATTTGAACTCAGTTCTTCCTGAGTTCAGCACTTTATCCACTGCACCACCTTGCTGCCTTGAACTATTAATTGTAGAGAAAGTGCCGATCTGCTTTGGTAGAAGGAGGTTCTGAAGAGGGTACCCAAAGAGGGTTGGGGTTGCCTGAGACCCCAAAATACCAACACCCTGGGTCCTGCAGAAAGAATTCGACTCAAGTCTTCTCAGCCACAGAAAAGTAAAGTTTATTGAAAGTTCATTAATAGTTCACTTGTATGGGGTAGACTCTTAAGGAGCCAGTCTATACTAGGTTGTTCTATGGCACTTTCACAGAGCAAGTCTGTGCTAGAGCAATCTGTGGGGCTCTCCCACCCATGGAGGGAAGATGGGGTTCTTATATACAGAGGAATCTAGGGGTGGTCTAGAGGAGGAGTTTGGGGAGGGTCTTCAGGAGGAGTCAATGAGGTCAGTGCAAGAGTGGATTGATATTTTGATAGGCTCCAGGGTGGGAAGCAGAT
>JAQQSW010020768.1:0-10786 GCA_028646575.1 Pseudocheirus occidentalis | reverse complement strand
ACATATCTGAGCATGTGCGTATATGTGTACATAGAGGGTCCAGGGTCAATTGAATATGACGGGATGATACTTTAAAAGGTAAAATTCTGAGATGGGAGAGGACTAGAATGAGAGGAGACAGGGAGAGACAAAATGGGGTTAATCATCCCATATAGAAGAGGCAAGGGATAACTGTTACAACTTCACTTTCATTTACTCTCACTGAGTTTGGTTTAGGGAAAGAATGACATAAACTCTAAAATGGGTATCTTGCCACACAGGAGAGTAGGGGGAATGGGGATGAGAGGTGGACTGACGAAGGGGAGGGTAGAGTCTGGGGGAGGGTTGCTGGAAGCACACACTTCAGTAAAGGGACAGGGACAAGATAGAGAACAGAAAAAGTGGGGAGGATAGGAAGGAGGGACATATGATCAGTCTGTCACAATATATCCACTGTGAAGATATATATCTTCACAGATATATATCTGTCACAATATATCCACTGTGTAATTACACATGTACAACCTGTATTGAATTGTTTGTCCTTAGTGGGGGTGGGTGACAAGGGAAGAACCGAAAGAATCTAGAATTTAAAGCTCTACAATACATGCAACTAGGAATTAAGATGTACAGGGACTGGGGTAGGGAGACCCTCCCTGCCCTACCAGAAAGTTAGAGGGTACAAAAGGTACTCCTCAGAAAGGAGGAGGGTACAAAAGAGAGCAGATCAGGGGAGGATCATTACAGTGGGATTGCTGTTTGGGGATTAGGGTAGGGGAAAGACAGGGAGAAAATTTGTAACTCAAAAATCTCATGGAAATGAATGATGTAAACAAGAAAATAAATAAAAAATTTATATTTAAAAAAAGAATGACTTTGAATGACTACATCATTTAGATTATTATAAATACACAAATTAAAAATAAAAGGCATATGAAGAAAGATGCTAAATGCATCCAGAGAAAGAACCTGATAAATATAAGTATGCAGGGGGAAGTGGGAAGGGAAGAAAAAAAAAGGAAAAAAAGAAATTTATAGCATAACCTTATACATTTAAAAGGAATGGCAAGTTGTACATAATAGATTTTCAATTTCATGTGCAATAATCTTTTTTATTATACTGTTATGGAAATGCTTATTTTATTCCATAAATTAAAAATTAAATAGATTTAAAAAATTTTTAATTAAAAAAAAACATGAGCAAGATTATATCAAAACTCAGTAAACATTTTTTAAGCTGTAAAAAACCACAAATGTTCAACTTGAACTGAGGATACATAGCTGCCCAGTTTGGCTAAGCATAGCTTGAGTCTAGGAGTGACAGCAGATCCATGCACAAGTCTGTGTAAGCATATTATGGTCAGTTCTGCTATAACAGACATATGTATTCCTAAGTCACCACACTATGCAAAATTGTACAATAAAAACAACAGGGTTTGGGGGCTCTCTTAGTTCTCAAAAAATTTATCATTGACACATTTTTAAAAGAATAGTAACCCAATAAAAACTGTAGCACAATTTTATACATGTTAAATGGCTCAGAAACAGTGGCAGCCTTGGGCTGCTGATTGGTTTGTGCCCCAATTCCCATGACCCCATTCTGGCAAAGTCCACTGCAAAGGTTGAGAGGGCAGTTTTCGTGGGTTGTAATTCCACAACGGACATTGAGGCAGTGGAAGAAAGTGGTGAAGGGTGGATATCAGGGAATGAAGGATGAATTATGTGGGTGTGAACCAGCCCTCCTTCCCCCCTCAAACCACCTCCTGCACCAGAAGACACAATAAACATAGAATTTTATCTTTAAAAGGATCTGAAGTTTGCTTATAGAAGTGGGTGTTGGGACGGCTGCAGCTTGTGAGCTATTATAAAATGGTGCAGCTCTCCAGCTGTTTCCCAAGGATAAAATCTGTGAAATTCACATTATGTTCAGAGTGTTCCCTACTACATCAATTGTGTTGAAACAAATTCACTTTTTCCAAATACACATTATAGCAGAACTGACTGTACCAACAAAGAATAGCACAAAAGAAGAAAAATGTAAAAGATATATTCAGAGAACCTTATGTCTGGAAAAGGAGGGAGCCCGGACATAGTGATTTCAAGTAATAAAAAATGCCTAAATGATAAAAAGTCAAAGGATATGAATGGACAGTTCTTTAGGGAAGAGATCCAAGGGATGTGTGTCCATGCCTGATGCTTCTTCTGCCAGTGTCTACTGCCAGGACGGGACAACGACCACTACTCATGCCCTGTGCTAGGTCAAAGCGGCATCATGGGCCTGAGTGCTAGGACACTGCCCTGCTGAGACCCGAATTCACTTTCCTTAGGCAAGGCTCGTCTCTGAGGTGCTTGCTGAGGTACCACTGTCCTTGAGTGGTTCTACTATACGTGGTGAAGTCTCCTCCCAAGGATTCTGGCTAATCATACCGGGCTTGGGTTCCCTTTCCTGCCTGTGATTAACTTCTCCAATGTGGGCAGTTCCTAACCCTGCCAGTCACATTCCACTAATGAATTCAAGAGCTCCTCAGAACTTGAATTCATAAGGTTGCTATAAAAGCTAGGAATTTCAAACCAGGATTGCCAACCTAAGGCAAGGAAAAGATGAAAGTCACAAAACCAGAGATTTCTCAGTCGAATACATTGCCAGGCACAAGCAGGAACCATTTCTATTGGGTTTAGGAAAGTATGATCGGATAGATGTTCTCTGTCTCTGGAAGCTGCAGAAAGAGAGAATTATAGTCCACAGCTGAATCCTTTACTCTGGTCTAATTGCTTGATTAAGAAGGCCAATTTTCAAATTTGGATGAATACTACAGAGTAACTAATTACAAGGAATAGGTTTTAATACAGTAGTGTATTTTTTTTTTACTAGAGAGTCAATTCATTTAAAAAATATCCTGCATCTTATTTGGTGAAGTGTTATTAAGTGGAAGATTCTTTTTTTTCTGTTTGAGGTCTCACTCTGATAATATCAAGAGACAAAAGGGTCTTATTTTTTGAAGTCTGATTCTTCCTCTAGCTTATGGACAGCATTATTCATATCATATAGATACAGGCAGATAGATACAGACATATAGATACAGGCAAATACAGAAAGAAAAGGTTGTAGGAGAAGACAGAAAGTCTCAACTTTCAGACAAGGTACAAGCACTCTAATTTGAGGCTCTTTCTAGGATTTTCTTTATAAGGTGAGCTCCATAAGATCTGAACTGGTTTCTGTCACATGTACTAATTGCTGGAAGGTCAATGTGACTTGATTTTTTTCAGGTTCTACTCAATTTTACTAAGTCTTGGCATCAGGCGGTTTAAACATCATTAATGAGGGAACTTCTGAAAATGACTTGGGACTTCAGAAGTGGATATACTAAGAGGATCTGCTCTCCAAAACTGTCCTGTGAATGAGGCCTATTCCATGTACTATTGACAGCTGATATCCTGGTTAAGGACACCAGGATGTCTGAACTGAATGGTACATTTTGTGAATATTAGTCTGAGACAGACATTTTTGGCAAAGAATTTCCAAGGGAAAACATTTCCCAGAAGTAGATATCTTCAATGGGATGGCTAAACCTAAGACAACAGCATAAGGAACACTCTATTTAAATGGATATTTGGGGTTGGTTGGCTGAAATGGGCTAAACCAAGGAAATTATGATATAATGGCAATATTTCTTATTATGTTGTTTCTGTTTTGCTGTTGAACTCAATTACTAATATATGTATCTCTCTTTGGAAATACTTGTCAAAAGTATTGAGGCATCCAGAGAGAAGATTGACAAGATGTGTAAGAATATGGTCACAGATTTGCATTTCATTTCAAACTATGCCCAAAAGATACCATAAGTGTTTTCTCAATTCCCTTTCTACTTGACTTCAGCATGGCCATTTTAACTGTAAAGAAAATCAAGTCTTTGACTGAGGCTTTCTTTATGGTATGGAATTTAGCTGAGAATTTAAAAAATTAACTCAAGATGATTAACTGGTTAGGGGCAAAAGAACGTTGGTTCTGTTTTAAGCTAACCATTTGCTAAACTATCAATTTACCAAATGTCATTTTTCCCCTTCTGCTACCTTTGATATGTAAACCCCCTTCTTCCCCATTTGCCTGCTCTAAAATTTACAAGCTACCTTTGAATATAAATCTTTACCCTCCCTTTGGGTAGCTGTATTTTTGGTTTTTTCCTTCTCTGCTGTAACTGGTAACTACATAAGTCTAAAGAGAACTTTGTGTCTCAATGATCATTTAGAACCCCGATCCTCTGCTCTGAGTCTATTAAAAGCCTGGATTTAAAATATCTGTCTGTGTTGATAATTATCATTGGTAGCAATACCATAAACAAATCATTGGGTATTTCTAGAATGGTCTTCTGTCCTGCTGTTTTCCCTGCCTGCAATATCTTCTCTACTTGGTTTATTTGTATATTATCTTATATTTATATAGTCCATCTTTCAAACCCTAGGTACTATTCCCTCCACAAAGACTTTCTTTGTCTCCCTTTTCCCTGAAGCATGATTGCATTTAAGCTGGCATTGTACAATTGGACAAGTACTTCTTCAGCAGATCATTTATGTCAGTATCATTTTCCTAAATACATTACAAGCTTTTTAGGACAGAAACTACGTCGTACATTTTGGTTTTTTTTACTCTCAGACCAACCAGTGAACTACTGAATATGCATCAGACTTGCTATAAGAACTCAACTTATTGATGAGGCAACTTCCTTAGTAAAATCCATACAGACAAAAGTGTATATAGAGATTATAAAAAAATTCTCAAGATCAGTTGGAGCTGCATTACCCATATCAGAATGCTTGTTGTATTAGGGAGGGAGTAGGAGAGGAAGGGAGATAAATTTGGAACTCAAAATCTTATAAAAGAAAATATTGAAAGCTATTTTACATGCAATTGGGAAAAAAAATACTGTTATGGGGGAAAAAATATCAGTTGTAGCAGACTGTTCATTTTGTAACAAACTGTGAACATATTAAAAGGTAATAAAATAAAACAAGCAATCACTCACAGAATCATAACAAATACAGAAACATAGACTCCAATATCTGCCTTAAATTTCTCTACTTCCTAACATGTGCCAGTAGAGGAATCTTTCAACAATAAACAAAAAAATCTCATTAATTTGAACCCATCACTCTGAACTAACCTACCTCTGTTAGGAATGCCATTTTCATCCCCAGCAACAAGGCTCAAAACTTCCCGCTTATCTCAATTCTTCCTTCTTCCTTCCTACTTGCATAACCAAATCCTATATATTTCTACTTCCATAACATTTCTCACATCTGACTCATACTGTTACCACCTTTTTTCAGGCCCCATCACTTCTGGTCTCCCTCCCACCTTTCTAATCTATTTTTTATACAGTCATCAAAAATCATCTTCTTAATATGTTCAGTCCAAGTACTCCCTGATATAAAAACTTTCAAAGGTTCCATGAATGATCACAACAGAAGTAGGAGGGACCTTAGAGATGGATAAACTGAGGCCCCTAAAGGGCATGATTTTTGCTAGGTCACATGGGTAGTAAATAATAGGGGCAAAATTTTAACCTAGATCCTTTAACTCCAAATATGGTGCCATCTCTAAGTCAAAGTGCAAATGCATTAGCCCAGGAGTTAAGGTTCTCCACAATGTGATTCCAACCTCCAATCTCATTAGTCATTTACATACTCTGTGTTCCAGACAACTAGACTGTTATATAATCTTGTCTTGCTATCTTTATTTATAGGTCATCTCCACTTCCTGGATCTCTGGCTTTTGAAAACTTTCGCCAACTTCAGGGAACAGCTCAAGTACCAATGAAAACTCCTCATCCAGGGGTGGCTAGGTGGCGCAGTGAATAGAGCACCGGCCCTGGAGTCAGGAGTACCTGAGTTCAAATCTGGCCTCAGACACTTAACACAAAAACTAGCCGTGTGACCTTGGGCAAGTCACTTAACCCCAACTGCCCTCCAAAAAGCAAAAAAAAAAAAAAAGAAAAGAAAACTCCTCATCCCCTCCACCTCCTCCAGCTCAATCAAGCATTCTTTCTTTACCCTTTCCTCTAGAACTTTGTCTTGATGCTTCTCTTCCCCTTATATCACTGCTTCTTTAAAAATAAAGTATGCAAATCATACCCAAAAAGATTGCATACATTTTAAATTGTCATAAAGTATGACTTATTAAAAGACTAAAAATTATTCAATAATTTTCTAATCAGTATGGGATGTTAAATCTCCATTGGTACATTGAAGAGATAGAGGAAAATAGAGGAAAATTAAAATTATATTAAAAAGAAAAGAAAAAATCAAAGAACTAGCGAAGGACTTAGACAGTAGGAAGATAAGAAATCAATGTGATTTCTCAGTCAAGAACTCTTATCTCCAACTTTACTTTTCCTGATTCTATCATTATGTTTTGACTAACCAACACATTAACATCTTAGAAAGGAAAAAGAACATATTTGTGGGACAGATCAAACTTTAATTCACATTGAAACATAATTCTTTTCTTCATTATTAGAAGGTGGATATACCCACAGGCTCAAACAATATTCTAATATTCCAGTAGATCTGTGATCTTATCAAGATGTGTATTTTCCCCATGAACCAGTGAGCAACAAAAGCACATGCAATACCCTTTGAATATAAAGGCAACCATCCAGCTACTCTCAAACAATCAATAAACCTACTTTATCAAGTATTTTCTACATGCCAGGAACTGTGTTGTTCTCTATAGATAAAAAGAGTTCCTGTTATCCAGGAGCTCACACTCTATTGGATACACACTTGGATCTTCTGGTTCCAATCATAAGCTAAAGAGAAAACAAGGCAGAAGCTGAGGGATGATAATAGAAGGAAACACGTGTGCCCAGGGCAAGGATCAAGCCAACAGTTTTGGCTCTCTGTGCTAAAATATGAAAATTAAACTTATAATAAAGAGCTTGCATTTGTGAATAATAATAGTAGCTAAGATTTATAGAATTTGTTCTTCAGTAGTATTACTTATTTCTAGTAGAATATCTACTAGCAAATCTCTACTAATAGTACGATTTCTAAATACTACTATTTCAGTAGTATTTCTTTTCTTATTAATTTCTTATTAATATTCTCTTTCTTATTAATTTCTCATTTCTCAGAGTGATAGTGTTTTTGCTTTGTAATTTTTTTTAATCAGTCATGCACTCTCTTCAGAGGACCTCTGAACACACACAGCAAAGCAGCAAAGAAAGTACTGGAAACCCCATATATGGAGATTTGCTGAAAAGCAGACTACAATCTCAGTTTTTGTTTTCCTAGCATTTGTAGTCATTCATTCGGTTAGCAAGCATTTGTTAAGAGCTTACTACATATCAGGCACTGTGCTAAGTGCAAAAGATATAAAAAAGGTAAAAACATAGTCCCTGCTTCCACACTGTAATGGGAGAGATAACATACAAACTATGCACACACACACACACACACACGCACGCACGCACACATACACACACAGAGTATAAATGAAAAGTAATCTCATAAGGAAGAGATTAGCAGCTGGTGGTGAAGGAAAAGACCGGGAAAGACCTTCTACAGAGGTGAGATTTAAGTTGAGTCTTGAAGGAAACCAGGGAATATAGAATTCAGAGGCAAGGAAATAGAGCATTTTAAGCATGGGGAAGTAGGGGTAGATTTTCATTTTAAAATCTTTTTGTTTTTCTTTTAACTCATAAAAATAAAATTGTCAGAAATATTATGACAAGAGAAAAAAGTACAGAGTAATAGAATCCATAGGAAAATGCCAGAGAGAAACAACAGGTTTAACTCACCCAGAAATATGGTTGCCAAGATCCACAGCTCCCAAGTCAAAGAGAAAATTTTGCAAGCAGCCAGGGAGAAATAGATCATGTGCCAGGGGACTCCATTCAGACTCTTCCAGTTGGCCTCCAGCTTCCCCAGGTAGCCATCTACCACTGGCACCATACTGCAGGAGATGAGCACAAGAGGGTACTGAGAGTGAAAACATAGGTTAAGCAGGGAATGTTTTAGATGAATCAGTAGGTCAAAAACTCTGCATATCCATAAGGACTACACGGTGGTTAGAAGTATAACAAAAGGAATACTGCTCTTCCATCTAGTGAAAGGACTGATAAGAGGAGAAATTATCATCTCTGACTAACCAGCCAGTTGGAACTGAAGAGCAATAAATATATGAATCTTACCCAACAAGGCAAACCAGCATCATGGCATATTTGAGGCCCCAACCTGATGTGAGATAGGATGAAAGGTTATGAAGGTATAAGATTACAGCCAAAATATATCAAAGCCAAATCATATCAAATCATACTAGCTACAGGGGAGCTAGTATGGAGGATGAAAGAAGTCATTTTTACAAGTTTATTGATCACTAACAATAGGAAAGTATACCCTTGCAAGAATAGTAACCCCAAAGACCCTTTGCGTTTGGAATCTTCCCTGCTGAATCCATCCCTTGAATACGTTATTCACAAGACAGAAATACCAATTAATGTGGAGATACCACAAATTCCATACAATAATGTAGAAGGTCTTGACTACCATTGTGTACTCTGCTGCCAAACAACTGTGGTATAACCTCAATATCACAATCAAGTGTTCCTGTTGGGGGTTGGGGGAAGGGAAACTTTTATGATACATGGAGGAGTAATATATCCTTCAACTTGATGGGAGAGTTTCCTTAGAAAGTACAAGGGTAGACTCTGTAAGTAGGTGCTCGGAGAGGGTTGTCAAATCATCTTGATAAGATCTCGTGGGGTTGAATGGCTACAAAATTTTCTGGACATAATATTGCTTGCATCAATAGTACTGATCAGGTGGTGAGCATTCTGTTTTCATGGTAGGGGCTCTACTCACTGATTGCAGTGTTCTGGAACACTTATTATTGGTGGTGGAAGGGAATAGCTCCAGGTAAAGAAAGGTGATCTTATCGATTACTAGTTAAGTTACAGAACCTCTAGCTTCTTTTAAATCTGACTTCACCTTCAAGACATGAAGCCAAACTCTAGCATCTTCCTTGACATCCATTAGCTCTTTTCTCAAATTGTAAATTGTTTATTTCAACTATAAATAATTTCTGTGAAAAGATATGCATGAAACCCAAGTACTTTGTGTGAGGGATCCACTTGGAAAACAGTAGTCCCCATTGCTGTATTAGAAGTATTTATATCCACAAAATAAAGGACTTATCCCCAGCCAAACAGTGAAAAATAGAAAAAGGTAACAAGATTTGATATGTGGTTTGAAACATTACAAATTTCCAGAAGATAAGGCATTCAAATTCAAGTCTAAATGTTAAGACACCATTATAAAATAGGCAATCTGAAATTATTCTGGAATGATCTTATTTTGTATCATCTGTATATCCCCTCCATGAGTCTGCATATGCAAAGGCTGTTTGTAATTTGAACAAGACGAGACATTCCAAATTCTGTTTTCCAATTTCCATTCATTAGCTTTATCTCTTCTTAGAATAAGATGCCAGGCTAAGTGGTAAGAATTGTACTGTGGGCATGCAAGGGCTTTACATTTATGTTCACTCACTGAGCTTATAAAAAGAGGTATCCCAGTGAGATTTCAACAAAAGTTAAAGGTTTTCAGAGGTTAAAAAACAGAAACTAAAATGTAAAGGCAAAAGTCACCAGATGCAAAAGACATTCTCACCCTCAAAATGAGAGGAAGCTTGCATACCTCAATTGTTTATGAAGAGGACATAGACTGCATTCAAATCTTTGTCCCTAGTCACAGCTACTGAAGACTCAGAAAAGAAATTGCATGATACCAAAGTCCTTGGCACTGTTAAATGGCTGGACATCAGAAACTGAAAATATTTAATCAGCAAAAGGGACATTAAAGAGGTTTTAGTATCTGCTTTGCTGCTGAATGCTAAGGACCATGGGACCTTTCCACCTGACTTGCCTCTGAAATCTTTCCCATGTGTCATCCTCCCTACAAGAATGAAAGCTCCTTAGTAGGGACCATCTTCTCTATTTGAATCTTTAAGACACAGCAAGAGCAGTGCTTATGAATCAATGAACAAATAAAGCATTTATTAAGAAATAATTTTATTGGGGGCGGAGGCAACATGGCGGCGTAGAAGCAGCAAAGCACCACAGCTCCCACACAAACACACTGAAAAACTCATAAAATGGGACGCTAAACAGATTTTCAAGCTCCAAAACTCTCCACAAGACAGAAAGCACTACAGGCAGCACAGCAGGCGGGGCTCTTCGCAGCAGTCTGGGACCCACTGAAACCCAGAAAGCTCAGGCCCTGGGGCATCGGGCAGGGAACTGCAGCTATAGGAGAGCAGATCTGCTGCACTGGAGGCAGAGTTACCACATCTGTCAGGCCAGAAGAAAAAAAGGCTAAGAGAAAGGTCAGTGGATTTTGCTAACTGGGGAGGAGAAGAGCAGGTCCGGGGTTGTCTTCTCCCTGCTCCCAGGGCAAGGAGGCAGCGAGAGGTGGCTGTAGCAGTAGGAACATCTGAGAGCCGCAGCGGCTTCCACTGGGCTGCTTCAGAGACCTCAGCCTGCAGATAGCAGGGGGGTTGACGCAACCCATCGAGGCCAAGGGCTCTTGCGTTGAGCTGCCTGGATCTGGATCAGGGTCTTGAGTGGTGGTCCTGGGGTGCACTTTCAGTGAGCCAAAGCTGGGGGGAGGCTGCAGCACCCCACTAAGAGCTCCGGCAGCTGTGAGGGCCCCAGCGATTTGGGACAGAGCTTTCCCCCTCCAGGAAGCAGAGTTCCACAGAGCTAAAAAACCAAGCAATTAATAGACTGGCCAACATGAGAAAAAGGAAGCA
>JAQQSW010020767.1:0-10786 GCA_028646575.1 Pseudocheirus occidentalis | reverse complement strand
CGCCACTTAGTCACCCCTAATGATCTTTTTTTGGTTTTTTTTTTTCTTTTTGGAGGGCAGTTGGGGTTAAGTGACTTGCCCAAGGTCATACGGCTAGTTTTTTGTGTTAAGTGTCTGAGGCCGGATTTGAACTCAGGTACTCCTGACTCCAGGGCCGGTGCTCTATTCACTGCACCACCTAGCCACACCCCTAATGATCTTTTTATTGTCAAGTCCACGGGCCTTTTCTCAATCATTCTCTTCAGCCTTTCTGTAGCCTTTGACACTGTTTGTCCTCCCTTTGACATTTCTTTCTAGGTTTTTGGGATACCAGTTTTGTCTTGTGCTTGTACCACGCAATTGATTGCTCCTCAGCTTTCTTTGTTGGATCCTCATGGAGATCCCTGTCTCTAATCAAAGGTGTCCCACAGGGGTCTGTGCCAGGCCCTCTCTTCTCTTTTCCTGTCATACCTGTTTCACTTGGTGATTTCAGCTCCCATGGATTTAACTTTTATTTCTGTGCTGATGATTTCCAGATCTACCTCTCCTGCCCTAATTTGTTGACCTCCAATCTTGTATCTCCAGTCACCTTTCTGATGTCTTAAACTAGATAGATATCCAGTAAACAATATCCCAAACAACTCATCTTTGCCCTTAAATCATCTCCATCTCCTGTCTTCCCTGTTACTGTTGAGGTCAATATAATTTTCCCATTCCTCAGGCTTGGGCATCATCCTGGAGCTCTCACTGTTTCTTACCCCCATAACTGATCTGTTGATAACAGCTTTGCAACATTTTGTGAATACACCTTCTTCTCTGATGCTGCCACACTCTGTTAGAAGCTTTTATTACCTCACTCCTCGACTATTGCAATAGTCTGCTTGTGGATCTGTCTACCACAAGTTTCTCCCCACACCAGTCCTTTCTCCATCCAGCCACCAGAGTGATTTTCCTACAGGAAAGGTTCTACCATGTCACTCTGCTACTTGGTAAACTGCAGTCTCTCCTTCTTGCCTCCAGGACCAAATATGAAATACTCTGTTTGACATTCAGGGCCTTCTACCTTTCCAGTTCTATTATGCCTTTTCTCCCCAGAAAGTGCTCTGTAGAAAAGCAAGGAGGTCAGTGTCACTGGATCAGAGTACTTTTGTTTTTACTTTTGGCATTTTCTCTGGCTCTCTCCCTTCTCATCTCTGTCTAGTGACTTCTCTGATTTCCTTTAAATCCCAACTAAAATTTATTCTTTTACTGGAAGCCTTCCTCAACCCCTTAATTAGAGTTCCTTTCTTCTTTTAATTATTTCCCATTTATCTTCTATACAGCTTGTTTATACATATTTGTTGCTAGATTGTAAACTCCTTGAGGGCAGGGACTGTCTTTTCCCACTTTTTGTATAGCCAGTGTTTAATACAGTTCCTGGCACATAGTAGATAATCTTAAATGTTTATTGATTACCTAAGTGAAATAATTGATGTGTTACTCCTGACCAGAAGCAATGGTTCCAGATTGACATGGTTTACTTTTCTCTGCTCTTTTAGGGGAATTCAGAATAAAGTACAAAATAAACTAACATAGCTTGGATGAGGAATATTCATAGCTATTTACATCCATATTTACATTTACATACTTACAGTTATTTACATACTTCTAATCTTAGCTGCATTGGTTTTGTCTGTGCAAAACATTTTTAATATAATGTAATTTAGATGGTATACCATTTGGTGCATATATGTTTAGTATTGAGATTATTTTGTTGTCCATGGAACCTTTATCAAAATATCTTTTCCCTGTTTATCTCTTTCAGTTAGATCTGTTTTTGCTTTTGCTTTGTCTGAGCTCATGATTGTTACTTCTACTTTTTTATTTCAGCCGAAGCATAATATTCTCCTTATAGTTTTTACCATTACTCTTTGTGTATCTCTCTTCTTCAGGTGTATTTCTTGTAAACAACCTATTGTAGAATTCTGGTTTTTAATACACTCTGCTAACCACTTCTGTTTTAGGGATGACTTCATCCCATTCACATTCACAATTATGATTACTTACTGTGTATTTCACTCCAGACTACTTTTCCTCTTTATATCCTTCTCTCTTTTCCTTTCACCCTGTTTCTCCTTAGAAGTGTTTTGCTTCTGACCAATTCCTCCACTAGTCTTTTATGTGAGATAATTTACCCCAGTCTACTGTTTCCTTCCCTTTTCTCACAGTGGATCCCTCTTCTTCACCCCCTCATTTAATTTAATTTAATTTAATTTGTTGGGTATCCCCTCATTATCAACTCATACCCATGCCTTCTGTCTCTGTATATTCCTTCTAACTGCCATAATAATGATAAAGTTTTTAGGAGTTGCAAGTATCATCTTCCCATGTAGGAATGTAAACAGTTCACCTTATTGAATCCTTTAGAATTTTTCTTACTTATTTTTATCATTTTATGCTTCTCTTGAGTCTTGTATTTGAAAGTCAGATTTTTCTATTCAGTTCTGGTCTGTTCTTCAGGAATGCTTAAAAATGCTCTATTTCATTAAATGTCAATTCCCCACACCTTCTTCCCCAGTCCCTTCAAGGGGATTTGTGTGGAAATACTTAGTTTTGCTGGGTAAGTGATTCTTGGTTGGAACTCTAGCTCTTTTGCCCTCTGGAATATCATGTTCCAAGCCCTTCATGTCTTTACAAAGGAGCTGCTAAATTTTGTGTTATTCTTATTTTGGCTCCATCCTATTTGAATTATTTCTTTCTGGCAGCTTGCAACATTTTCTCCTTGACTTGGGAGTTCTGAAATTTGCTATAATGTTCCTGGGAGTTTTTATTTTGGGATCTCTTTCAGGAGATGATTGGTGGATTCTTTTTATTTCTATTTTACCCTTTAGTTCTAGGTTATCTGGGCAGGTTTCTTTGATAAATTCTTGAAAGATAATGGCTAGGCTCTTTTTGGATCATGTCTTTGAGGCAGTCCAGTAACTCTTAAATTATCTCTCCTTGATCTATTTTCCAGGTCAGTTTTTCCAGTGAGATATTTCACATTTTCTTGTATTTGTTTTTCATTCTTTTTATTTTGTTTTATTATTTCTTGATGTCTCATAGAGTCTTTACCTTCTATTTTCCCAATTCTGATTTTTAAGGAATATTTTCTTTATTGATCTTTTGTGCCTCCTTTTCCATTTGGCTAATTATGCTTTTTAAGGAGTTTTTCTCTTCAGTGGATTTTTGTGCCTTTTCTTACCATCCGGTCTATTCTGTTTTTTTTTTTTTTAGCACATTTAGTTTCTTCTACCTGTCTTATTTGATTTTTAAAGATCCTTCTTTAAAGGATCTTTTGTTTTAGACTTTGCATTTTTTGTCTTCTGAGATTGTTTTGACCTTCTGTGTCACCATAGTAACTTTCTATGGTCAGGTTCTTTTGCTGCTGTTGCTTGTGCCTTTTCCAGCCTATTTCTTGACATTTACATTTAAGTAAGGTTGGGCTGTCACTGGGGTGGAGGGGCCACTGTCCCAATTTTCAGATTTTTGTGTGTGTGTTTGTGCTACTTTTTTCAGGGCTTGTTCTGAGGGTCTGTAAGTTTTCAGTTCTTCTATGGTGGAGAGATGTGGTCACTGCTCTCTTGTCCATGAGCAATCATATAGCCACCAGTGTGCCCCTTCCCTTTCAGTCACATGCTATATAGTGTACTGGTGCTTGTTCTCGCCCTGGGACTGGGAAGAGAACCACCTATGCTCAATGACACAAAGTCCTGCACTCGGTGTCAGCAAAAAGCCCCTTGTAATCTCCTTCTGACCAATTGTCTGACCTCCTTATTTTCTGTTGACTGAGATCTCCAGAAACTGGTGTTTCTTATTCAGTTGCCCCCAAGACTTGCTGCTGACTTGTCAGGGCAATCTGCATTCCACTGTCCTCCACTCTTACTCCAGTGAGACAGGCATTTCCTGCTGACCTTCTGAGTTGTCATGGGCTGGAAAATTGTTTTATTTCACATCCTTTGATTTGTTCTGCTGCTCCAGAATTCATTTTGAGGTGTCACTTTAGAGTTGCTTGGTGCTTGGAGGGGAATTTGGGAGAGCTCAGATCAAATGACCCTGCCATCCAAGGCATCTTCATGGGTGGTGATGAGAAGGGGAAATGAAAAGAATAATAAAAAAGCTGTTAGGGGAACAGGGATATGTATTCTTTGCTTAAAGTAGAAGGGATTTACTTTTTTATTGAATGGCTTCAGTTCAGCCTGTACATTTGAGACCTTTATAATCAGCTTCTCTTATTCTTCCTCCCTACCAACTTAATTCACCAGTGAGACTAGGGGTCAGTAGAAGGTAAGAAGCAGAGATAACTATTACCTCTCTTTATTTAACTGTCCTTTTCCCTCCTCATTCCAAGACCCTGGGGTACATGACTGACTTTACTTCTCTCATTGTTTTGTTGAGCTAAATTTGCAAAGCAAGAGCCAAAGGAGGGCTATGGTCCAGCAGAAGTAGGTTATGATTTGGGAGTTACTGACACAATAAGCATGTTGGGTTTTTGATTTTTAAAAATTAGAGCTAGTATAGTAGTATTAACATTCTTAGTTCTTCCTTCGACCAGTATATTGTGAGCAGATTGGGAGGTAGAATGGACAAGGTGGCATTAAATGACCTCTAAGGCCCCTTCTGTCTGTTATGAAATTTCTATTTCCTTCTTCCTCAGTTAAAAAAAGTAGCTTGAGTAGAAAAGAGGTTAGATAAATTTAAAACTAAAATGGTTGTCATAGGATTCACAATTAGAGGCAATTTTAAAAGATATTGTCCAAATCTGTCATTTTTTCAGATGGAAAAAAAAAATACAGTCCTTGAAGAAGGGGATTTGCGCAAGGTCAAATGGGATCAGTGTCTAACAGAGCTAAACATTTTTCCCTCTGTATGTTCCAAATCAGAAGTCCCTAGGGAGCCATATAAAGATTCATTGAGCAATTAGATTTCACACCACTTTATGGATTGGAAGCATTTGGGCATGACTTGCAAGGTGGAAGGGGATCAGTATAGTGTCGGGAGGGGGAAAAATAACTGAAATAATTGGGACAGTATAACTCATTGAGCACTGTCCTTGGTGCTCTTGATTTGTACATGCTTTGTAGATAGCTCTCTCTCTCTCTCTCTCTTTTTTTTAAACAACAACAACAACCACCACCCCAGTTTTCTTAGTGAGTACCCTTGCCATGGTGCATGTTAAAAGAATATGAACAAAGTGGTGCTTTTTGGACAGATGTTCTTTTTCATCAGCACAGGGTTCTAGGGTTCATTTTTTTGAAGCTTGCCTGAAAGGTTATTGACTCTAGCCCTCTCATTTTTTAGAGAAGGAACCAAGGTCCAAAGAGGTTAAATGACTTGCCCAAGGTGACAAGATAGAGACAAAAGTAGGATTTGAACCCAGGTCCTCTGTATCCAGATCTTGTTCTCTTTCCACTGTATCAGCCTGCCTTTTACTTTCAGTGACAAATAATATTTCAGTACCAACTATGTGTAGAGGAATGCAGAGACAACTTAGATTCAATTCCTATTGTCCAAGAGTTTGCCAAACTGTAAAGTTGGAGGAAATAAGACATTTACATGAGTAGCTAAGATGTGAGGCGTGGCATCATGCCACAGAAGAGAGGACAGATTGTGCTGTGTTTGGGATCAAAGGACCCAGAGGGGCTGTGTTCTTAACTCTGTTGGCTTGCTGCCTATGTGATTTTGGGCAAGCCTCTGGTCCCCTCTGGGCCTCATTTTCTTCATTTTAAAGAAAAAAAAGCTGACGAATTGAAGATTTCTGAGGACTCTTCCTTCACAGAATGATCTTCCAAATTCATTATCTTAGCACCACCACCCCAAAATTATCCCTCACCCAAACTCCCTGTGTTTTTTTTCACGGTACCATTTAGTTATATAGATTTCCAGCCTTAGATTATCTTTGATTCTTCAATCTTGACCCTACAGAGCCAAGCAATTTCTAATTGCCATGTTGAGGTTGAGGGGTGCCTGTACCCCAAAAGAGCCACATGCGGGTCCTGCCCGAGGAATTCAACCCAAGCCTACTTTCAGCCAAAGACAGGGTTTATTAAAACACTGATAGAGGGTGGACATCATTCTAAAAATCTACCACATCTTAAGGAATCTGAGCACTTTCATGGAGGCAAGATGGATGTTTTATACTGAATACTTTAGAAAAGAGTAGGGGTCTAGATGGAATTTAGGGAGTGGCAATCTAGGCAATGAAAAGGCACTTAATTTCCTGGGAAGGATTGATTGCCCCAGGTGAACTCCAGGGACCTGAACCACTGAGAAAGTCCGGGGGCTTTTCCTTTTGGGTCCAGATCCCAAAGAAATAGTCTTTTGGAAGTTCAGATCCCATCCCCAGCAGGTACAGTGGATAGAGTGCCAGGCCTGGAGTCAAGAAGATCTGAGTTCAAGTCTGGTCTCAGACACTCACCAGCTAGGTGACCCTGAGCAAGTCACCTGACCCTGTTTGCCTCAGTTTCCTTATCTGTAAAATGAGCTGGAGAAGGAAATGCCAGTACTACTGAAGATGACTAAATGCATCTCTGCACTATCTTTAGCATCTCTCCTCTTTTTGTTTTTAGTTTATAATATTCAGTTCCAGAAGTTTTTGGTTACAAATCTCCCCCCCCCCCCATGCAATCTGAATATGTCCTACATATACCTATGCATTAAACATTAGTCAAGTTGTAAAGAAGAATTACAACCTATTGCCCTCTTTCATCACAGAGCTACAATTTTAGTTCATTCCCTCATCACCTTTGGATATATTTTTGCTATATTTGGCTACATTTTGATAGGATCAAGGGTGGAAAGTACCTGGACTATGGAGGGCTAGGCTAGGTTAAGAGTAACCGAGATATGAGCCTAGGATAGTGAAAGGCTTATGACCTCAGGCAAATACCTCATCTTGTGGGAAGATTCAGAGTTCAAGGGGTTTCCCAGAGCCTGTACCCCATCATTGACTATTGCTGGAGTTTCCTTATGGGTCTCCCTTCTCATCCATCCCCCAGATCACTGCCAAAATGATTTTAATGTAGAAGTCCGACTTTGTCACTGTCTCCTTGCTCCTGCTACCAGTTATGGTGAGGTTCAAATACAAACTTTGTGATTGCCATTTACAACCTAACCCAACCTATCTTTCCAGCCTTACTGAGACCCTTCACTTTTGGGTCTACTTTCACTGAACCTTAAACAGGGCCCTTTATTCCATTGTCTTGGTACCCTTCCTTTCTTTGAAGGCTAAGCACAAATACCACTTTTACACAAGTTACTTTGTAATGATTTTATTTACATATACATACCGAGGCAGCATCTCTTGGTTAAAATGTAAACAAAAATTGTTTTGACTTTTGTCTGTATGTTCTTAGCACCCACTACAGTGATGGGCACATAGTAGGAGCTTAATAATCAGTTGTTGATCGATCTCGAGGGATGAAGAAAGTGACTATAAGATTTAAACCTAATTATAACAAAGAACAGTAAAGAAAAAACTACCCAGCTCTTCTTAAGACAGCCTAATACTTAAATAATAACAAATTACTCATAATAAATACTTAATATTAATAATTTATATAATACATTATATTGCATAACCACATATATAATATACAATAATATAGTAATGGTTAATATTAATAATAAATACTTAAATAATAAAAAAGTAATTTTTAGTTATTTACATTATTATAATTTATATAGATTGTTCTTTGGCTGTTGAATTTTAAAATAGGGAGGAACTTGTGAGGAAGTTGGAAGCCACTAAGAGTTCTTGGGGAGTTTCTTTTGTGAGGTGCTTTCCAGTTACCTAATTCCTAGGGATCTTTGCTCTTAATTGGAAATATGCTTCCTTTTGTTTTCGATTTGACTGACTCATAGCTTCTTTTGCAAATGAAAAGACAAGCTGGAGGAAGTGGGAATCCCAATAATCACTGCCTGTTTTCTCATCTGAATTTAAAAGGATCTCCTGGCTAATAGGAACTGTAGGACCTAGCTTGTAAACTAGGAGGATCACCTTAAAATTTTTTTTTTTTGAAATTGAAAGTAAACATTTTCTAATAGGATTTGGGGTATTCTTGGTTTGGGACTGCTTACTTGCTTCCCTAATAGCATAAGTTCTCCAACTTTTTAGTTTTAGAATTGCTTTATACTCTTAAAAAGTATTGAGGAATACCCTCCCATCAAGCAAAACTTCCATTATTGTGGATTATACCTGCCAGTGTTTATTGTATTGGAAATTAAAACATGGTAGTATTATTTCAAAAATAATTCTAATTCTAGTGACCTATGGAAAAGGTTTTGGGGATCCACATGAAGCTTACATTTTACTGACTGAAGTAAACCCTTTTTGTCTCTACTTTAAAAAGTGCCTACTGTGTTCCTAGCAATTGTGCTAAGCTCCATGGATTCAAAGAAAGACAAAAAATATTTCCTGGCCTTGAGGAACTCACAGTCTAATGGGAGAGGCAATTTATTTTTTGGGGGGGAGGGGAAAGGTAGGGCAGTTGGAGTTAAGTGACAAGGTCATATGGCTAGTTTTTGTGTTAAATGTTTAAGGTCGGATTTGAACTCACATGCACAAAGAATATACTGGAAATGATATCAGAGGGTATAAATGTACTAAGGTTAATTAAGGCGGTATAAACTCTGCTGTCTTTCTGATGTTATAAAACTGTAATTTGGTTTTAAAAATCTTTAATAATAATAGTTGATACTATATCGTGTAGCAAGTGAACTTTGCATGGCGAAACCCTATGAGGTAGATGTTACGGATAGTCATAGGATCACAAGGTTATAGACTGAGAACTGGATCATAGTCAAACCCTTCATTTTACAGATGAGGAAACTGAGTCCCAGAGAGTTTAAGCTGTTTGGCTAAAGCTTACACAGGTAGTGTCAAAGAGGGATTTGAACCACTTTAGTCTGAGCTCTAGTTGTTTTGGCTTTGTCTTTTTTATGTATATATGAATTTATGTATACACAGTGGTAAAAGAAGGCATTCAGAAATATGGGAACATATGGGGTCCAAGAGTCATTGGATTTTTATAAATATAAAAATGTAGAAATAGATTATATTTATATTTATATATTATATATATATATATATGTGCACATGTAATATGTAATATATAAATTTGCATATATTATGTATGCATATTATATATATAAATATAAATTTAGAAGTCTCTTAAATTCAGCCTAGAGTTCTAAGATCTACTGTCCACTAGTACCTTCTCTGTCCATTTCTATACCATCATGGTTTGTCTATTCCATTAAAACCTATCTGTCTAACTAAATTGTAAGGTGCTACAGATCAAACCTCTTAAAGTCTCTACTGCAAGCAGAGGTGGTGGTAGTAGTAGAGGTTCAAACCAGTTGAATTGCTTGATTGTCTCAGAAGGGAATCACTTCCTAAGACCCTCTATACTAAAGAGGAGGTAAGAGTTCAGGGCAGGCCTGTGGGGAGGAGAATCTTGCTAATTTCCTTCACTTGAGAGTTTCTTGGTTTTAGGTAAGATAGACCTCTGGGGCTTTGCAGTTTAATTTCATTATTTTTTTTTATTTTTGCTTTTTTTTTTTTGGAGGGCAGTTGGGGTTAAGTGACTTGCCCAAGGTCACATGGCTAGTTTTTGTGTTAAGTGTCTGAGGTCGCATTTGAACTCAGGTCCTCCTGACTCCAGGGCTGGTGCTCTATTCACTGTGCCACCCTTAATTTCATTATTATAGATATTTTAAACAATTGTTTAATAAATAAGAAATTTTAAGTATAAAAGTATTTGCAAATCACTACAATGTATAGCAAATATTTAAATACAAGAAAATGTCAGCAAATAGTAAAGTTAATGGTACTACATAGAATTAAATATATGTTGAAATTTCAAATTTAAGAGCTAATTGTGCTTCCAAAACTAGTTATTTTTTGGAATATCACTGATAAAATTTTACGAAGTATGCAATGCATATAAATCTATTAACTTTTGTTTGCAAGAATGCCTCATTGTTAGCAGCAGATAGGGCCAGGGAAGCACATATGTTATGGCAACAGTTACAAGCAAGCCTGACTAGTTAGATCATGACAGCTTCCTTCCTTCGTGCCCCTGTTCTGGTTCCTGGAAATATCAACCTTAACTTTTTACTCTGCATGTCAACATTTCCTCTTCTTCCTTTTGACTTGATGCCAGTGCATTCCTTTGAATCTCTGTGTTGATTATTAGTCTTTAATTCTTGCAGAAGAACCATCATATTTTTCCTTCCCAAATTTCTTTACTGGCTTTTCTTAGGATTTGAGAAAACATCTGGTTTTCTCAAGAAATTCCAAGATGGGATTCCTGCAGGGAAACCTTCCCAGTCATTGGATATTTAACAAAAGGAGGTTTACAGTATAGCAAGGCTATGCAAGAAGGATATAGTGACATTTAGTTTTTCTGGATGTAGTCCTCTGCCTTACTATTTTTTTCATGTTTTAAAAAAAATTATTTATTTTATTGACTTGTTTGTTTACTTTTAGTTTACAAGATTCAGTTCCAGAATCACTTGAGTTTCAGATTTTTCTCCCCTTCCTCCTCACCCCCCACCCCCACCATGGTGGCATACAATCATGTATAGGATTTGCAAACTCTTTCACATTGTACAGTAGTCTGGTTGTATAGGTGTTATAGCCAATGGAGTGAACAATGAGAAAAGAGAAAAGCCAAACACAGAAAAGAATGATAGCATGCATTGCTTCAGTCTCCATTTAAACTCCGGTCTTTCTGGATCTTTCTCTGAATGTAGACATCTCCTTCTATCCTGAGACTTGTAGAGT
>JAQQSW010020766.1:0-10786 GCA_028646575.1 Pseudocheirus occidentalis | reverse complement strand
ATGTACAAAATCTTATAGTAGCTCTTTCTTTGGTGGCAAAGAGTTGAAGATTAAGGAGATGCCCATCAATTGGAGATTGGTTGAATAAGTTGTGGCATATGGTTGTGATTGAATATTATCCTTCTATAAGAAGTCACAAGCAGGATGGTGTGAGAGAAAAACAACCCAGGAAAACTTATAGGAATTCATGCAAAGTGAAGTAAATAGAAACAGGAAAACATTGTACACATTACTAGCAATGTTGTAAGGTGATCAGTGAATTATTTCTTTTTTGCCCTCTGATTTTAGAATATAAGGGAAATTTTACGTAAGAATTTCTTGAAGGATGATTTATGGACTCTTTTTTTTATCATGGCTTTTAGGTAGTCCAATAATTTTTAAATTATCTCTCCTGGATCTGTTTTACAGGTCAGTGGTTTTTCTAATAAAGTATTTCACATTGCCTTTTTGTTTTCATTTGTTTGGATCTGCTTTACAGTGTCTTGATTTCTCATGAAGTCATTAGCTTCCATGTGCTCCAACCTAATTTTGAAGGAATTATTCTCTTCAGTGAATTTTTGAAACCCCTTTGGCCTGGGCTGGTTCAGTTCACATGGGATTGCCCTTGGCTCCCAGACCTGTATGATAGATCCTTTCTGTTGGCCTGCCAGGGGACCTTCAGCAGGAAATTTGCTTCTGTCTGTCACTTAGTGGATTCTGTATCTTTAAAATTTGCTTAGAGTCATTTTTTACAGGTATTGGAGGTGGTTGGAGCAGGGGCTCAACCAGGTTCCTGCTTTTACTCTGTCATCTTTGCTCCACCCCCTCAAATCCATGGATTTTGTTTTAATCATTTTGCCATCATTCAATTGTATCCAACTCTTTGTGATCCTGTTTGCAGGTTTTGTTGGCAGAGATACTGGTGTGGTTAGACATTTCCTTTTCCAGCTAATTTTACAAATTAGGAAACTGAGGCAAACAGGGTTAAGTGAGTTGCCCATGATCTGCCAGTGTCTGAGACCAGATTTGAACTGATGATTCTCCCTAGCTCCAAGTCTGGCATTCTATTCACTGAGCCACCTAGCTGCTCTGTGCATATTCCTGCTTTGTTTGGGGTGTCCCTTTATCTCTTGTTATGAATATATAGGTGACACTTCAAAATCAAGACTTGTCCTGCCCTATTTTCTTACTCATTTCAAAACCTGTCTTCAAACCAAAAAGCATTTACAAATCCCTTATAATATGTAAGCCATGGTTGTATAAAGACAAAATAATTAAAAATATTCAAAACACAAATCTCTGTGCATGAATTTGAGGAAGTAAAATAATATCAAGAACAGGTTTTCTAGAGGAAGTAGCATGGTAACTTAACCTTGAAGGAAGTTTCAAATTCAAAGGTGTGGATTTAACCAGACAGTTATTTATGAATATAATGGTACATTAATGTAGTAGGAGATAGTATGTTTAGTTTGAGGAACATAAAATAGGCCATTTTGGTTACTACCTCGAGATAGTAAAGGAAATTAGTGCCAAAGAAGTCTAGATAGATAAATTGGAGGGTGATTGCAAATGAGATTTTAAATTAACAGATGAATTTATATTTTATTTTGCTGAAAACTGAAATCCACAGATTTCTTTTTAATGCATGGGAGTGAAACATTCATTCTTTCTCTTTTGAAAGACATTTTGGGACCACATAGGTCCAAAGCATAAAAATAGGAATTGGGAAGTCTAATTAGGAAGCCATTAATAGACCAGGGTAGAGAAGCCAAAGACTAGTCTTTATCCCAGTCATTCAGTTTTCCACCTTCTTACAAAGTTACCACTTAATCAATTAGCCAATAAATTAATCAACAGCATCTATTAAGCATTTATTACATCCCACATTATGTAAAGAGATTAGGATAGAAATGCTAAAGTGAGACTGTCCTTTCCCCTAAATGGTTTATTTTTTAACTGGAAGATAGACCTGTTCACAGAGAAGTGAACAACTATACACATATGTAGCTGTATAATAATTACAACAATATGCATTTATTTGTTGTGACAATAATAAGGCATCATGGTAGATTACCCCCCTGTGAAAAGGCAATTCTACCTCCTGAAGCCTGTCAAGTGGAATAAACTGATCAGCATTTTCCAGTTGTTGCCGTACTCACAAGTTGAGCTACAGGCTCCTAGTATACTGGAAACCCTCCCCCCCAGGATAGTGGATGGCTATCTGGGATCACCCCCAATTGACATTTTTCTCCTTAAGCCCATTTCTTCAGCATCCTGCTCATTACTCCAACTGTAAGGTATCAGACCATCTAGAGTGATTGTCCTGCCTCCAAGAAAATTACTGACATTCTGAAGAAAAAGAGTGATCTTTAATTCCATGATTCTGGGATCATATCATATCTTTGATATGTGGAAAAGGGGATGCTTGATTGTATACAGTTTGGGCTAGTAGAAAAAGTTAGCAAATAGATTTTATTCTTTGTACAAGATGCCACACTATTTTTATGGGGTTGGGGTTTCAATAGATACGTAAAATTCCTCTGGTCTCCTAGGAGTTATTTTCCATTTGAGGATGGTAGTTTGGGATAGAATAGTGTGAAATGAACATTAGAAATACAATGTACAGCAGAGAACAAAGAAATGAAGGAAACATCCAAATAACATGTAGGACAATTCAAAGAAGAAATAACATTTTCTTTGGATGAAAAGTAGAGGAGGTCATGAAGAATGGTGCTCTAACTGAACTTGGAAGCAAGAGGAAGGCTTTGAAAGTGAGAGATAAGGAGTTGGGCTCATTCCAAGCCTTGGTGAATGTCTGAGCTAATGTATGATTGTAATTATCACCTCTGTAGTCTTGATAATAAGTATGTCACTTTCATTAGCATCCTTTGTGAGGCTCAGAGACAGGTGAAAGTGAATACTATATGAATTAAAATATTTTAGACCCCTTTTATTTGTTTTTCATGAAGAAATCCATCCTGTAATATGAGTATGGCCAATTAGACTGTGTGCTTTCTTAACTTCCTAGTGATAGTTTTGTAAGCACCCCCTACACACACACACACACACACACACACACACACACATACCTTGCACAATTCAAAGAGATTTATTTTGTTACTTTTTTCCAATCTTAAAGTAGTGCTTCTGCATTCCTAACCTGTATATTCCATCAAATGCACAATACTTTGAATTGCTAGACTTGCCAGGCCCCTGACCAGAGCCATATGTTTTAACATATGTTTCTCCTTTAAGATTGGAAAGTGCAAGTTCCCATGAATTTGGAGTACATCAGAAGAAAGCATTCTAGATGGGATCAGAGGATCATCTGAACATTTATTTCAAACTAGAAGGCATCTCAGGTGTCATCTTGCTCAAATTCCTTCATTTTACTTATGAGGATACTGAGCCCCAGATAAGACTCAATAATTTGGCAAAGCTAGTATAGGAGCTAAGTAGGAGCAGTGGAATTTGAAATCAAATCTTCTGTTTCCAGAGTTAGTTTCCTTTACCTGTTTTCACATTCAGATAGAAAAAATTCTGTATATGATTTTCTGTGCTCTCATAGAAATCAAATGGCAGTCAGTGTGCCTTTGAAGGCAAGGGTGATTATTACCAAGAATAAAGCACAGGAAGGCTGGTGTTAGGGAATTCCAAATAGACTTATACATTTGAAACCTTGTGGTCATATTCCAGTTGGAACATTGTACTATATAACTTTCAAATGAATATATGTTTCCAGCTGTGGGCCAGCTGTATATCTTCTAGGTAACTCTGCTGGGTTTATGATTTGCCTGAACCTCCCCCCCCACAACAATAACATGTGAGTGTCAGGCAGAAACACTGAGTGTGCCTAGCTCATTCAACTGTAGGAGTTTCAAAGCCTATAAATACAACTGCCAATTTGAGTCAAGAGAATGACTTTTCTTTTGCTTCCTCTCCTTTGGATCAGTCAGTAAACCCTGTGGGAAAATGAAATAAAGACTATGTCCCACTTCTTAATAACATGATTTAGATACTATGGTTTCTGCATTATGAGTTTTGATAGGGCAACACATTGTAGACATAGAGGGACAAATAATTAATAGCAAAAACAAAATCCATACATTTCCCTTTTTATACACCTAAGGAGAAAAAGCAATCTGCAGCTCAACCCTGCATGATTGGGAAAGCAAAGATGCTATAGAATGAGATTTCATGAGGCACCATGTAACTCTGGGGGATGAAATATATCTATTTTTGAGTTGTGTGTGTAAATGGATGGTCTTGAAACCTGGTATTTTTCATTTCTAGGCAATGGAAATTAAGCTTGCAGCTGTTGGGTCTGACAAGCATCCATAGGAAAAACCCAAATGTGGGTAGCCAGGACTTACTGGGAAAGTGAGATTATTGATGAGTTTCCTCACTGACTTGGAGGCATCCTGTTGTTCAGGAGACAGAGGAACAGATGCATGTGATAAGTGCCTCCCTCCCCAGTGAACTTCTCATTGTAGAAGCCATCACAGTTAGATAATGTAGACATTAAGCATCCTGGCACTTTGCCCAGTGCTGACATTTCAGGAAATATCTGGGTAGCAGTCAGAGTGACATCTGTAGGACTGCTAAAAAGCTCAGTCCTTGAAGTGCTGTCTGAAGATGACTGAATGTTCTAATTATTCAAAACCTGGTACCCTCCATCTTGAAAACGCCACACATTGGCCTTCAGTTCTTATTGACTTTGATGATACAGATAAAATAAGTTAGCAATGAAAGCCTCAAATGAGGTCCCTAGGCTACAGTCACAGTCCACTTTGGACAGAGTTCAAAATAGATTATCTTTATACTGAGCTCTTCAGTAAATCTACACTTTATCATTCATAGAATATACATTTGGAATGACCTCAGAGGAGATCTAGTCATAAAAACTCACTCTCAACATGAGGGAATGGGAGCCTGAAGAACTTAAGTGAGTTCTCTAGAGTGGTATGGTTTTAAATAGCACAATTGGAATTTCGGTTCTCAGATTTTATTGGTCATATATTAGATAGACAAATGCAGTGGATCTGGAGATTTTGTAAGTAGCTTATAATTCCTTCTTCAACCCAAATGACCTGTTTGTCCTTGGTATACTTAATACATTTCCCTGGCCTTCAGTTTTCTTATCTGTAAATGCAGTGCATTGGACTAGGTCAGAGGTGTGTGTCAAAGTCATGGCCAGGCAAGCAGAATGCCAAACTCCCAAGTATGAGCAAAAGAAGATTAAAATGTAATTAAGAAATATTTAACAATAATAAAAATATGGTACAAGACTGATAATGTTAATTGTGGTTTTCTAAGTCAATACGTAGCCTCACAAGTATCTGTTTCTACTTGAATTTGACATTATTGAATTAGATAGCATTGAGGTCTCTTCCCGTTCTAAATATCTGATACTCTGATCCTATTATCATATTATTTCAAAAGATGATTATTTCAATGCATGGATAATGTAGTCAGTGTTTAATATTATTTTTATATTATACAGACTTTGTGGGCAGGACAGAGAACTAGAGATCCTGGTAAGACCTCAGCAGGACAGAATAATTCACTTCAGGGCAATAGGTTTATCATGGTGAATTTCTTTTTCTTTTTCTCTTTAATTTTTTTTATTGATTTGTTTGTCTACTTTTAGTTTACAAGATTCAGTTCCAGAGTCACTTGAGTTTCAGATTTTCTCCCCTTCCTCCCTTCCCCCTCCCACCATGGTGGTGTACAATCATATATAGGATCTGCAAACTCTTTCACATTGTATAATAGTCTGGTTGTATAGAAGTGTTGTAACCAATGGAGTGAACAATGGTAAAAAAGAAATTGTGAATTTCTCTATATCTTTTTTTGTGTTTTCCTTTGATGCATGTTCATTTGAGATGTGTCCAATTATTACAGAATCTAAACTAGTAGAAGGCAGAGACTATTTCATTTTTGCTATTTTAAATATGTAAATAACATATGTATATACAGGCATATATATAATGTATGTATATACACATATCTATCTCTATCTCTACTATCTCAAGAAATATGATCCCCATTATACATAGGAAGTCATGAAAAAGAAGGTCCTGAATTAAGTCATGTTGCAAAAAAAAAAGGAAATATGAAGAGTCTAAAAATGTGCTTCAATATTAGAGTTCATCAGTTCTGTATCAGGAAGTCGATAGCATTTTCATTATTAGTCCTTTGGAATTATCATGGATGATTGTACTGATCAAAGTTTCTAAGTTTTTCACAATTGGTTATGGTTACAGCATTGTTAATATGTAGATTGTTTGGTTTTTGCTCACTTTAACTTTTTATCAATTAATATATCTTTGCAAGTTTTTTCTGAAATCAACTCCTTAATAATTTCTTACAGCACAATAGCAACCAGTCTCCAAATGGTGGGAAGCTCTTAGTTTTTAATTCTTTGCCACCATAAAAAGGAATTATATAAACACTTTTGTGCATGTACTTCCTTTTACTTTTATCTCTTGGAGAACAGACCTGATATTACACATAATTTTGAAGCCCTTTCAGGATAGAACAAAATTGTGTTCCAGAATGGTTGGACAAGTCTACAGCTTCATCAACAGTGTTTTAGGGTTCCAGTCTTTCTACACTCTCTCCAGTATTTGGTCAACTAGATTTATTAGGGTGACACAACAAATAATGATGAAATGACATTTGATGCAGTGAGTTGTACTGAAAAAAAGAATTACATCATTTAAAGAATGCACCCCATGCTTCAGGAAGAGGTGACCTGGTATCACAGAGTCAGGCTTGGGTATATTTCTTACAGTGTTTTATGTGCTCTACTTAATTGTCTTGGGTGGGTCTATGCCAGGGTTCAAATTCTCCCAGCCATCAACTATAAGAAGAACAGGATACATTGATGATTCCAGGTTAAATGCATTTGAGAACACATTTTTCTTGCATATTAAAAATCTGACCCAATATCCAAAAAGTTAATCTTTTAAAAGAAAATGGAAGACAATTTCTCATCAGTATTGTATTCATAATTCAAACATTGATATTTTTGCAAAAACAAAATTTTTAAGTGAAGAGAACTTTATTTCCAAAGATTTCAGTTAATCTTTCATGTGAAAATCAATCCAGGTTCTAAAGATATTTTTCTCAATTAATTTGACCATAATCGCAAAATACTGGAGACATTCATAAATAAATAAAGCAACATTAGTAAAATCCTGTCATTTCTGTCATTGCTATGCAAATACATCCCACATGGTTTTATACTGTGGTTCTTCATAACGTTGTTATATTTTCAAAACTTTTCATATTTATGAACTATCCAGTGGTCACTCTACCATATATTCCCATTTATCTCTTTCACTTAACTTTCTCATACCAGATTCTATCTATAGTAAGATGTTGACATGTGATTTGAGTCATTCTCCAGAATTCCAAAGGATTTGTGGTTCAATGTGGGAATCCCCTACAATGATACAGCTCCCAACTCATCTATGCCTGTCCACCTCTCATAATTTATGTTTCTATACTGTTAGAATTCAACATAAGATATATTCTATTGATAGGGAAAAATATTGAGGGAAATTATATAAATTGTATAATACACACAGAGTTAGGTTTTGTATGTAAATCCTCATATTCCAATGTCTGTGTTTTTTCCATTCTATCACTCATCTATTCCCAACTAACCCCAGTTATTTTTCTGGTCATGTATGTGATTATTTATTGTGATTCTGTTGTGCAATCCTTCAATTAGCCTATATTTAGAGGATCAAAGAATGTCAGTGTTGGATGGGATCTCACTCACTAATTAATCCAATTCATAGAAAAGAAAAAATGAATACGCACTATAACACTTTTGATAGGTAACAAAAATTGAAAAAAATGAAAAAGAAATGAAATATTGAGGGAATTATAATTTTTTAAAAAAATTTTATTGGTGTGCTTTCTATCACTTTAATTTCCAAATAAGAGCTTTGTGCTTTTATACTCTAGATAGTCATACTTTGTAAAAAAACATTAAAAAGAAAGAAAATTCAGTATCTCAGTCAAAATGAACAGTACATAAAGTTGGTCATGTCATGTAAATATTGGTCCATCATTATTGTTCTCTACTTCTATAAAGATGGAAGGAAGATCATGATCTCTTTTGCTGTTCTGAAAGCAATACTTGATCATTACACTTGCTTAAGCACAAACTCTGTGCAGAACATTGTGTGATGTTCTAGGAAAGATGCATATATAGCAGGCATTTTTATGAAGCATTAATTTAGCATCAGATATGTATAACAGAAATGAGAGAAGACAAAGTTGAGAATGAGAAATTAAAAATGACATTGCTGTCTAGAAGTTATTTTTGCTAATCTTACCTCCCTTGGATTCTATGTCATTTAACTGGGGCAACCATGATTCCTAGACAGCACATCAGTTGTCCCCCAAATTCTAGTCTCTTGTACTTCTTATCCTGAGAAACCTTAAAAGATATGTAGTTTTTAATGCAGTTTTCCAAATACTCCTTCTCTTCTCAAAACCAGCCAGCAATTCTATATTTTGGAATGGTATTTTTAAGGACATTTATGATGAGAAGGGGAAGTAGGATTGTACACAAAAAGTGGGATTACAAAAAGACAGAAAATAGTTACAACATCATTTTTTCTGGAAAAAGTTGGAACCCAAAACGGATAATGAGGGGGGAGATGTGGCAGATTAAGATATTTGAACATTTTTTTTCACAGAGAATGACAAAAAAAAAGAATTCATAAAACATGAAATAAGAGGATGAAATAAGAATGAGAAAAATAATGTGCAGAATTTCTACAATTAAACAAAAAAAGACAGCAAACAGTGGAGAGGAAGAAGCCTTGACATCATGAATCCATCCATCAAACAAACAAAAATAATTTATTATATACATCCAATGATCAAAACCACTCTATTAAGAGCTGGCATCATAGGTACAATGGATTAAATAATTCCAACTTTCAGAGATTCGAGTTTTAATAGAGGAGATGAATGCAGATATGAATATAGTTCATAAACACAAATATGTACAAATTAATTAAATACAAGGAATTTCAGAAGGAAAACCCCAAGATTTGGGGAGAATCAGGAAAAGCTTCATGCAGAACATGGTGCTAGATATGTTTCTTAAAGAAAAAGAACAGACATCAAGTCAATATAATACAAATGACAATTCTACCTAAGATAATTTATGTATTCAATGCCCCACCAATAAGACTACAAAAATTACTTTTTAGAGCTAAAAAATAATAATAAGGATCATCTGGAAGAACAAAAGGCCAGTAATATCAAGAGAATCAATGAAAAAAATGTATGAAGGAAGGGTTAGCAGTTCCAGATTTCAGACTACATTACAAAGTGATAATATTCAAAGAAACAGGTTACTTGGGGCAGCTAGGTGGCCCAGTCCATAAAACAACCAGTCCTAGAGTTAGAAGAACCTGAATTCAAATCCAATGTCAGAGACTTACTAGTTGTGTGATCCTGGGCAAGTCACTTAACTCCAATTGCCTCTGAGGGTGGGGAGGAAAATATGGTGCTGGCTAAGAAATTAAGTACTGGATCAATGGAACAGATTAGATATATAATACATAATAGTAAATGACAATAGTAATCTACTGTTTAATAAAAGCCAATGATTTAAGCTTTTGGGGTGAGAACTCAACATTTGAGAAAAAATATCAGTGAAATCTGGAAAGCAATTTAGAAGAAACCACGCATAAACTAACAACTTACAAGACCATGTACCAAGATAGCATCAAAATGAATGAATTATTTATTTATAAAAATTAATATTATAAGCAAATTGGGGAAGAATAGAATATGTGTTTGTCAGATCTATGAATAAGAGAAGAGTATATGGGCAAACAAAGCATAAAAATGATCATTGGAAGTAAAGTAAATAGTTTAGATTGATTACAATTAAAAAAGTGTTGGCAGAAAAAAATCAATATAGCCAAAAATAGAAGGAAGCCAGGAAGCTGGGGAAATTATTGCCAGTTTCTCTGACAAAGCCCTCATTGCTCGAATATTATAAGGAACTGAGATGAATTTATAAAAATAAAAGCCATTCCCACAGTTTTCAGATGAAGACATTAAAATTATCAATAGTCACATGCAAAAATTGCTACTGTTGGAAAAATGCAACTTGAAACAAATCTGAGACACCACCTCATACCTCTCAGATTAACTAACATGACAAAATACAACAATGACAAATACTGTAGAAGGTGCAGAAAAATTGGGAGACTATCGTACTCTTGGTGGAGTTATAAATGACTCTAACCATTCTGGAGAACAATTTGGCACTGTGCCCAAAGACTTATAAAATGGTAAATATGCTTTGACTCAGAAATGCAACTACTTAGACTGTATTCCAAAGATATTCCAAATATTAAAGGATGTATTTGTGCAAAAATATTTATAAGCAGCTCTTTTTGTGTTAACAAAAAATTGGAAATCAAGTGAATGTCTATCAACTGGGGAATGGTTGGACAAGTAGTGGTATATAATTATGATGAAATACAATTATATTACAAGAAATGATAAACAAGTTGATTCAGAAAATCCTGTGAAGACTTATATGAACAAATGCAAAGTGAAATGAGCAGAACCACCTGAATGCTGGACACAGCAACGACAATATTGTAAGGATGATAAACTGTGAAACCCTTTTTAAAATAAATTTTATTTGTTTCTTGTTTACATCATTCATTTTCATGAGATTTTTGAATTACAGATTGTCTCCCCATCTTTCCCCTACCCCAACCTCAAAACAGCGATCCCACTGTAGAGCCCCTCC
>JAQQSW010020765.1:0-10787 GCA_028646575.1 Pseudocheirus occidentalis | reverse complement strand
TTGGTCTACCTGAAACCCATGACCAAAAAAAGAACTTGGAAAGCATCCTTCAAGAGATCCTCAAAGAAAATTGCCCTGATGTTTTAGAATCAGAGGGCAAAATAGAACTTGAAAGAATTCATCAATCACTTCTTCAAAAAGATACCCAAAAGAAAACTCCTAGAAGCTTCAGTGGATGGAAATAGTTGGGGGAGGGAAGGGAAAGTTTGGAGTTTGTTCCAGGTATGCAGGAAGGTGTGAGCAGGACAGAGATGGGAAAGAATAGGATGATATCATGGAATGAAGAGGGATGTAGTTTGGTTGGTAAATAGACTACCTAAAAAAGACAAGTCTGAAATACGATTAGAAAGATGCATTTGGTGCCATGTCATGTCGGGTCTTCAATGCTAGTCAAGTGGGTTTTTTAAGAAATTTATTCGGCAATGGGCAGCTGTTGAAAGTGTAAGGATAAAATAATGATGGCTGTGAATTAAGTGTATTGACAAGATTTCAGACCATCCAGTTCAACTCATACCCAAGAACCTCATCCACACTATCATTTAGTGGTTATCTAGCCTCCAGTTGGAAACCTGCTGTAAATTGGAACCCATTTCCCCTTGTGAACAGGGTAATTCAGCTTTTATTAAGCTGATTATTGTCTCTCTGCAACTTTTGGCCATTGCTTTTGGTGCCAAAGGGAGATGGAAGCAGAGATAAGGCAAAAGTTCATCACTAAGAATCAGAGAGCCAAGGGGTAGAGTCCAAGGTTTCAGTATAATGAAAATGAGAGCAATGGCCAGGTTAGACAGTGCAGTGAAGTGATGACTCTGAAGTGACACAGAGACCGAGTTAGGCAAAAGCCAGGCCTGGCTAGTGGTCGAGTTTGCAGTGGGGGAAGAAGAATGATGGCAAGAACTTCTTTATTCCACTTGGTCCAAAATTACTTAGGCATCAATCTAGATGATGGATCAGATTGGGGATAAACCAGACACAAGATCACTTAGCAGGCTGTTATAAGAGTGAAGATGAGATAAGAACCTGAACTGAAGCATGGCTGCTATTAGAATCTAGAGGAAGGGGACAGCTAGGTGGTGCATGAATAGAGCACTGGCCCTGGAGTTAGGATGACCTGAGTTCAAATCTGGCCTCAAACACTTAACACTTACTAGCCATGTGATCTTGGGCAAGTCACTTAATCCCAACTGCCCTCCAAAAAGCAAAAAAAAATAGAGGAAGTACAGCATGTATGCAACATCCCAGGTGTGAAAAAAATGGAACTTGTGTAGGATGAAGGAGAGGGAAGAGTCAAAGCCTACTCCAAGATATGTAGGGATGTGTACTTACTCTCTGTCTTATCTCCCCAGCCCATTTGTAAACTCTTTGTAGACAGGAATTGTGCCTTATACTTTTTGTATCATCTGCAACCCTGGCTAGCACTTTGCATATTGCATGTATTCAATAAATGATTGTTAGTTGATTGATTTGGAAATAGTGAATCAGTTGATATCTCTATTTTGAAGATTAAAATTATTTTCTCCCGCAATATTAAACTATTTGTTTTCAAAGTAGGGGCAAGTCTTTATACATTCTTGGCAACCATTAGAATCTTCATTCCATTACTAAGAGTTTGGGGACAGTTACTGTATTATAGATCTTTAAGAATTACCTAATGCAAGAATCCCCTAAACAGCACCACTGTGTCATCCACTCCGAAGCTTCTGGTGCTGAGCTCACAAGACAGCTCATTTTGTTGTTGGTTAGCTCTAATTGTTAAATATACACCACACACACACACACACACACACACACACACACCTCTCCTTGTATTGAGCTAAAATGTTTCCCCATAACTTCCACCTGTTAACCATGAAGACAAAGTCTTCTCCCTTTTCTGTCTCACAGCCTTTCATGTAGATTCTAGATGAAGAACTTAACTATTCAGGGATACGGTATGGTACCCTTTGATGGAGACCTGCCTGATAGAAGGATGGTTGGCCTTCTGTCTTCCTTCCTGTGCCCTTCTGTATTCCATTCACACTCCTAGGTGTCCAGAGCCCTAATATCTTTATGCTTCCTGGTCCCCTAACTCAGGCATCTCACCATGATGAAATCATTTTGCCCAAGCCCAAATCTATTTTTCTTTGCCCCAGTCCTTTCTGATTCTGCTAGGAATTTGACTGATAAGCTCAGCAGATCAAAGCTGTAAATATCTAATAATTGTTTAGTGAATTGTCCTCTCCATTTTAGCCACCAACTTAAAAAAAGCTAACTTTAGGGAGAAGGGGTAGCATTCATGCACAGTGACATACCAGTGGGATAAATACTGGAGGTGCCGCTAAAGCTGTGTCCCATAAGTGGTTACCAGATCAATCTCTTCTATGACCAATTTTGGCTTAGCCCTCAGGATCATGAAAGTCCCTCAGGCAGTGTTATTTAAGGGGAAATCCCAGAGAGGAACTGTGAAACCATCAAAAGAGCAGGCCTGACATACAAGACAGACCAGGGTTCTAGTCCCAGCTATCTTATTGACACTCTGTGTGATCTTAGGCAATCCTTCCCCTCTGAACCTTAGTTTCCCCATCCATAAAGTGAGAGAGGGTTAGATGAGAATCTCTGAGATCTCTGACAGCTTTAACTTTCTCTGGATTCTCCTAAGGTGGAGGGATGAAGGGGAAGTTCTTTTGATTGCTCTCCCAGCCACAGGGATTAACCTCTCCATAGGCACTAGCTCTGGGGAATGAAAATCGGCGTGAAAAATGAAACAGGAATTCAATGGGAGGCCTTCAGGGCCTTAGTAGAGTGGGTGCAGAATGCTCTGTGGCCTCAGAGGACACAAGCAGAGAACACTGCAAAGCTAAGAAAAAGAGTGAGTGCTTGGCCCCTTATCTCAGACAGATGCTCCAAGAGCCAGAAGCCAAGCTGAGGTGGATAGTATTTCAGTCTCTGTAGCCTGCCTGGATTCACCCATCTCAATGAAGAAGGGTAGCACAGAGGAAAGCAGTATGTACCAGGAGTCAAATCTGGTATCTAGTCTCCGGGGGATCACTAGCTTGCTGGGTGACCTTAGAAGAATCCTTCCTCCCCTCTATACCTGTTTCCCCATCTGTAAAATGAGTTTCCTTTTGAACACCCCCCATTCTAGATTCATTCCAAAAGGTCATTCTGGCCAGCTTCTAACTTGGGGCTCATATCTGAAAGTATTTGTAAGTAGGTGTTTCATTCTGACTTGGGAGATGGGAAAGGGAAGGAAGGGCTAGCCCCTCTCAGATCATGTGTGCAACAAGTGCCCTCTTCTCTTTATCAGCCTGAAACTGCCCCATTCAAGAGGCCAGATGCCTTTCACATCTGTAGCTTCTACACATGTCCTGCCTTAGGTACATTCAGTGGACAGCAGGCTATATTTGCTTTGAGGAGAACATTCTGTAGACTTCAGTTGATTCAGAACTCATTATGAGAAAATGTTCAAGTGCCCACAGTCATTCTCCTTCTCTATAACTGTATTTGTAAGAGAAACAAAACTTAAAGAGTTGGTATTTTGTTAGTTCATTTTATTAGTTGACCCTTTGTTTCCCCCAAAGAAATTAAATTTGGAAAAGTGAAATTAATTAGCAGCAACCAGGGCCCACATGCAAGTAACTTTTTTGTCCTGTTATATTCTTGATCCCGTAGTTATACAGATCAGCTTTGTACTATCCTCCAAATTGAACTGCAGAATCTCAGAACTGGAAGAGACCCCCACAGCCATCTAGTCTAATTTATACCTGAATAAGAATTCCTTCCCTAACAAACCCAACAAATCTTCATCCAGTTTTGTTTTTTTTTTGGTGGGGGGGGAGCGCAAGGAAATCAGGGTTAAATGACTTGCCCAAGGTCACACAGCTAGTGTCAAGTGTCTGAGACTGGATTTGAACTCAGGTCCTGACTCCAGGATCAGTATTCTATCCACTTCATCACCTAACTACCCCATCCAATCTATTCTTGAAGATCTCTAAGGATGGGAACCCTTAACTCCCAAAGCAGCTGATTCCACTGTTAAGGAGCACTGAGCATTCTTATATCAAATATAAATCTGCCTCTTTCAATTACCATCCATACTGCCTAATTCCATCCCCTGGGGACCAAGAAGTCCTGTCCCTTATCCTAATGACCTTACAAATGGCATTTTTGCCTCCCCACCCCTCAGTTTTCTTTTGGCTGAATCATCTGGAGGCCCTTTTTCCTGACCTCTTATCATCTGTGCCCTGTGAAGGGCAGAGTACACACCAAGACGATCATCTCCTTATCCTGTATAGAAAACTTCTTGATATAGTCTAAGGATTTGTGATCTTTTTTGGCTACTGAGTCATTCTGTTGATTCATATTGACCTTGCAATCCACTGAACACTATACACAGTAACAGTAATGTTGTGCTGTGATCAGCTGATTGACTTAGGTCTTCTCAGCAGTACAGTGATCTAAGACAATTCCAAAAGACTCATGATGGAAAGTGCTATCCACAGAGAGAGAAATGATGGAGTCTGAACGAAGATCGAAGCAGAATGTTTTCACTTTTTGGGTTTTTTTTTCACTTTTGTTCTATTTTCTTCTTTCAAAACATGGCTGATGTGGAAATATCTTTTATATTATTGCCCATGTGTAAAATATCAGATTGCTCACCATCTTGGGGAGGGGGAGAGGATGGAGGGATGGAGAAAAATTTGGAACTCAATCTTTCAAAATCTTTCAAAAATGAATGTTGAAAATTGTTTTTATGTGTAATTGGAAAAATAAAATACTCTTAATGAAAAAAATGTTTCCTGCAATATAACAAGGAACCAAAGTCAAGCTCACTGGCCTGTAACTACTTAAAGACTCCAATAATTTCTGTTATTTGACAAATCAGAATATTTGTTCCCCTTTAATCCTTTGGTTCCTCTCTCATTTTCCATGATATTTTACAGATCACTGGCAGTAGATGAATGTTTTTTCCAGTGTCCTATCCAGCTAATCTGGACCAACTTACTTGAATTCATGAAGGGCAGCTCTCTTACCATCTGCCTACTTATCTTGAGGACCTGCTCCCTATTCCGCATTTTTGTTGTCTTTCAACTCCAACAATCATCACTCTGGTAGAGGAAAACAGCATGAAATAAAAGTTGAGCAGCATTACTTTCTCTCTGCTAATCATTGTCATTGTGCCATCTACTTCCAAACAGCTGGTTTTTGTTGTTATTGGTCATCATCCACTTTTCTCCAACGTAGCTGGGTTTTGGAGAAGGAAATGGCAAACCACCCCAGTCTCTTTGCCAAGAAAACCCCAAATGGGGTCACGAAGAGTCAGACACAACTGAAAATGACTGAACAAAAGCCAAAGTGTCATTTTCCCCAAGAGAGCTGTGTGCTATCTTTATCTGTCCTTGTGTTGGCTTTTCTTTCCTTAGGTTGCTCCAAGCTTTCATCCTCCTATTCTTGCTGAACTGAACTGTGTCTCTGTGTGTGTCTTTAAAAAAAAGAAGTTATTACGTTATCTGTGCGCTGGTGTCAGTCTCTTTAGATACCCCTTCCTTTTCCTTTTCATTGGAATTGTCTTCCCTTGTGTTGTCTCACCATTACTTAGCCCCTTGTCATTGTGTTGTTCACATCCTGCCTGTGCATCGTCAGCCTGCGTCACCACCACCATCTGCTTTCTCCACTCCTATTCCTGGGCTGCTGAACGTTCTGGGAGGAAGTCACGTACTTGTGCTCACTGAACCTCCTTACAACAGTTATGTTATCTAAGCTCACCCGGACCCTCACTCACCCTTCCTTGATTGATGCTTTATCACAGCTCCCACCGCAGCCGATCTAAACCTCCCCTCTCTTCACATCCTGTTCCACAGCATCACCCTCACTGCTTGCTTGGAGTCATTGACTGTGAGCTTCTCCATGGGCTCCTTTCTACTCCCAAGAACCCCTCTGTGTCCTTACCTATCTGTTCTTTCCTACCAGTCTCGGGTGGGCAGATACAGTCTGTTGTGATCCTGGGCAGGTCATGTGACCCCCCTCAGCCTCAGTTTTCTCATCTGTAAATTGGGAATCATAATAGCACTTACCTTACAGGGTAGTTATAAGGATCAAATGAGATAATGTAGGTAAAGCTTCTTACAAACTTTAAAGTGCTATATGAATGTTAATTACTGTTATTAACCTTTCTGCTTGTTTCCTTCACCCTGTCCCTCCTGCCTTCCTCCAGGACCTGGCTCATCAGTTATTCCTTTTTCTCCCTCATCTTCAGTCATTCCCCATCCATTGGTTCCTTCCCTGCTACCTACAAACATTCCTTCTTTCATCTTAAAAAAAAAAAAAAAGTAAAAGTGACTTGACTAGGTGGTGCAGTGAATAGAGCACTGGCCTTGGAGTCAGGAAAACATGAGTTCAAATCTGATCTCAGACACTTAATACTTACTAGCCATGTGACCTTGGCCAAGTCACTTAGCCCCAATTACCCTAACTTCCTCCCTCAAAAAAAAAAAGTAAAAGTGAAAAAGCCTTTACTTGAACCTGAAATCCCTTAGGCCATTCTCTGATATCTCTCATTCATGGCCTCTGCTTTGGTCCTCCCTGCTTCTCAGCCCCTGGCAGCTCAGCATCTGTCTCCATCACTTCACCAAAACTGCTCTTGAAGGTTATAAATGAACTCAACTGTTAAAGTGGCCTTTTCATAGTCCCCTTAATGCTTGGCCTCACTATGGTGTTTTAAGCTGCTAGCTACTCCTTCCTTCTAGAAACTTACTCTTCCTCTAGGCTTTAGGGACACTGCTCTCTTCTGGATATCTTCCTGTCTATCCAGACACTTTTCAGTCTCCTTTACTGGATCATCATACATCTCCCAGGTCCAAAGCATGAATGTCCCCAAAGACTCTCTCCTTGGTTTCCTTTTAGCTTGGTGACATTACCAGCTTCCATGGGTTCAGTTATCATCTCCTTTACTTGGCTTTGAAAACCCCTTCCTAAGCAGGCCCTCCTCTTACCTTTCAATTTCATGATTTGTTAATCCTCTTCACACATTCTTTAATCCAGTGACATTGGCCTCTTCCTTGTTCCTTACTCCAGACACTCCATCTCCCAGCTCCATACACTTTAACTGACTGTCTTTCATGTCTAGATTCCTTCCCTCCTTATCTCTGCCTCCTTGCTTTCTTGGCTTCCTTGAAATCTCAGCTAAAATTCCACTTTCAGTAAGAAGCCTTTCCCAGGCCTCAGTCTCTCATATCTTCCCTCTAAAATTATCTCCAGTACATACATACATACATACATACATACGTGTATCTTGTTTGAACATAGCTGTTTGCATGCTCTCTCCCCCATTAGGTTGTGAGTTCCTCAAGGGCAGGGGTGGTTTTTGCCTTTCTTTGTATGCCCAGCACTTAATACACATAGAAAGTTGTTTAACAAATCCTTGTTGACTTTTTCTCCGTGTAAATGACTCCCAAATCTATCTATCCTTTCTCCCTAATTTCTCTCCTAAACTGGCCCCGCTCCCTGCCTAAAGGACCCTTTCACATGGGTATCTCATTAGCATTTCAACCTCAACATGTCCAAAACATAATTCACCATTTCCCTACCCAAACCCAGCCTTCTTCTAAACTTTCCTTATTTTATTAAGAATATAGCCATCCTGGGGCGGCTAGGTGGCACAGTGAATAGAGCACTGGTCCTTGAGTCAGAAGGACCTGAGTTCAAATCCAGCCTCAGACATGGAACGCACACACACAATTTTAAAAAAAACACTAGCCATGTGACCTTGGGCAAGTCACTTAACCCCAATTGCCCTACCTTCCCCTCTCCAAAACAGCAAAAAAATATATATATATTGGCATCCTGATGACCATGTAGGTGCATTCTTTAAATTCATCTCAGACTATTCCCTAACCCTCGCACCCCATACACAATTACTTGCCAACACTTGCTGGTTGTAGGTCCACATCTCTTTCATCCATCTCCTTATTTCCACTTGCTGCCAGCATCATAGTTTAAGCACTCGTTATCTCTAGTCCAGACTATTTCACCAGCCCCCAGATTTGTTTCTCTGCTTCCAGTCCTCCTCCCTCCAATCCATCTTCCATATAACTGCCCCCCCAATTGCCTTTTCTTTGGCGATCCCATCATACTATAATGCTCTCTTCATTACCTCTGCCTCCTGACTTCCTTCAAAACTCAGCTCAAAACCCACATTCTGCAGGGCGCCTTTCCTGCTCCCTCCCTACCCTTGCTAGCTTCTGTCTCTCATTAGGATGGGAGTCCCTTGAGGATAGGAACTATGTATTGCTTTTCTTAGTGTTCCCAGTGCAGTGCTCAGCACAGAATAGGCACTTAATGAATGTTCATTGACTTTATGAAGCTCAGGTCTGACCATGTTGTTTCCTAAATGCAAACAAACCTTCATTGGCTCTCTTTTACCTCTAGGATACAAACCCATTTAACCCAGCATTTGAGGCCCTTATATAATTATGATTTCAATCTACCTTTGTTCCTTTTTACATAGTATATATTACAGCCAAACTGGACCATTTGCTTTTTTAGACAAACTTTTTTTTTCTTAGCAAGCGTAGTTCAATTTCTTCTTTGTTTATAAAACAAATTGACAAAACAAAACATCCATGTGGTGGCCACCACTGCTGCCTGGGCCCTCTGGATGGATGTACTACTGTGAGTCTTTACAAGATGTACCATGGTTTACAAGATTTGCCATGGTTGGGAGATTCCTGATAGGGAGACTTGATGGTCAAAGTCTCCTCGCCCAGGTCTGGGGTTAGGTTGCTGTATGTTTTGGGGATGGCATCAAAGGTAGCTTTAGCAAAGTTGCCCACAGCGACAGTACAACCCCTAGTAGAAGTGTAACATTCATCAATTCCAGCCATCATCAGAAACTTCTTAGGCACAGGAGCTAAGACAACACCAGTACCTCTAGGGGCATCAGAACTGATCCACATTGTCCAGTGACCTTACAAGGCACAGTGAGAGGCTTGCCATTCTTGTTCCTCCAGTGGCCATGTCTCACAGGCATGATGGGCATCTTGGCCAGAATAATAGCACCACCAATAGCCATGGCCACTTCCTTAGAACACTTGAAACACACTGGTTATCATAGCCATTGTAGTTGTCAGTAGCCACAAAAGCCTTGAAAGTGGTAAATTGTCCAGCTCTAGTCTGTTTCTGAACAGGCATGATCTTCAGAACATCATTCTTCAATAAGGGCCCCAGAAAAAAATCTATAATCTCAGACTCTTTGATAGGAAGGGAGAAAAGATAGATCTCCTCCAAGGACTTGGCTTCATGTCCTGAACTATCCTACCCAACTTAGTGACAGGAACTTACTCCATATCTTTGGCCTTTCCTCCCTAGGTCCTGCAGCCATGGTCCTGGCCTCAACAACCCAACCTCATCCTTGGCATCAGCTCCCACTCCCAAGGCCATGTGAAAGCCACCTTGGCCTCTGACTCTGGAGCCCTCCCCCTTCTCATGCAGCACTGGAGTGTCATCCACCATTTGATGTTTAACTAGAAGTATTAATGCAAGCTCAATATCACATCTCCTACCTGTGCACATTCACCCAAGCCATCTTCCATGCCTAGAGCCCACCCCCTCCTCATCACCACCTATCAGAATCTTTATCTTCCTTCACAGATCTTCTTAGGTACAGTCTCCTCCATAAAAAACAGTTCCTAGTATTCCTTCCCTCCTCAAATTGTCTTGCATTTCCTTAAATACCTATGTACATGTTATAATCACCTAGTAGAATGCAAGCTTCTTAAGGGCAGGGGCCATTTTATTACTGTCTTATATTCCTAAAGCCTAGCACAGTGTCAGGTGTTTAATAAAGAGTTGTTGAATTGTTCTATTGAATTGATATAAATTTTTATTTGTTTTCTTGTTTACATCATTCATTTCCGTGAGATTTTTGAGTTACAGATTTTCTCCCCCTCTTTCCCCTACCCCAATCCCAAAGCAGCAATCCCACTGTAAAGCCCCTACCCCGATCTGTTCTCTTTTGTACCCTCCTCCAAAACCCCTCTAACTTTCTGGTAGGGCAGGGAGGGTCTCCCTACCCCAGCCCCTGTATATCTTAATTCCTAGTTGCATGTATTTCAGAGCTTTAAATTCTAGATTCTTTTGGTTCCTCCTTTGTCACCCACCCCCACTGGAAGAACAAGCACTTCAATACAGGCTGTGCATGCGTTATTACACAGGACATCTTCACAGTGGACCTATTGTGACAGTCTCATCATATGTCCCTCCTTCCTATCCTGCGCCCCCTTGTTCTGTTCTCTACCCTGTCCCTTTACTAAAGTGTGTGCTTCCAGCAACCCTCCCCCATACCCTGCCCTCCCCTCCATCATCCCACCTCTCATCCCCATGCCCCCTACTTTCCTGTGTGGCATAATACCCAGTTTAGAGTTTATGTCATTCCTTCCCTAAGCCAAATTCAATGAGAGTAAATGAGAGTAAAGTTGTAACAGTTATCTCTTGCCTCTTCTATATGGGATGATTAACCCCATTTTGTCTCTCCCTGTCTCCTCTCAATCTGCTCCCACCTCAGAATTTCACCTTTTAAAGTATCATCCCTTCGTATTCAATTCATCCTGTACCCTGTATGTACACATATACACACATGCTCAGATATGAGTTAATATGCATATATAGCCTCCTATATAGACATATGTGTAAGTATACATATATATACATTTGTATTCCTTTCACCTATCCTCATACTAAGAAAAGTTTCATAAATTACTATTATCGTTTTTCCATATTGGCATGTAAATAGTTCAACTTTGATAAGTTCCTTA
>JAQQSW010020764.1:0-10787 GCA_028646575.1 Pseudocheirus occidentalis | reverse complement strand
GGGGCGAGTCTGGAGGGGGAAGAGGAGGAGCTCTGGGTTGGGGGAGACCTGGAGAGGAGGAGCTCAGAGCTGGGCGGGAGGGAGGAGTTTGGAGGGAGGGAGGAGTTTGGAGGGAGGGAGGAGTTTGGAGGGAGGGAGGAGTTTGGAGGGAGGGAGGAGTTTGGAGGGAGGGAGGGAGGGGGCGAGTCCGGAGGAAGGGTGAAGGGGTGGAGACCTGGAGAGGAATTTAGGGCTGAAGAGGGGATCACTGCACTGGAGAAGGCACTGCAGGTGATGGAGGGCGGGGCTCAGGGAGGAGGGGCAGGCAGGGTCCCTGAGTCCTGGTCCCGGTGTGATGGGAGGAAAAGGACCGGCCCTCGAAGGCCTCAGGGGCGGGGGGCGCCCTTGGGACCAAAAGACCCTCCCAGGGTGGGCTGCCGGAAGCAGGAAGTGTTGGAGCCCATACTGCCTCGCCCTCCCTGGCATCACCCCGCCCTCCCCGGATCCCTCCCCATCCGCACGCCCTGTCCGTGCTAGCAGGTCCCAGGTAGGTCTGAGCCAGAGCGGCCCTCCCTCAGTTCCTGGTTCTGCTGCCCTCCCTAGTTCAGTCTCTTCCATCCCACCTCAGGGTGAGTGCCGTCTGGCTCTGCCAGGAGCACACGTTCCTCCCGAGCCGGGATCCTGGGGGGTCCCTGCCCCTCGGTCCTCACAGTCCCCCCCAGCTCCTGGTTAGACCTCAGGACACAGTCATCCTCCTTCCCCAGGTTGTGTCCCCCTGGAGCCCTTCTGTCCTTCCAGTGTCTCTGACCTCCCTCCATGAGCCACATTAAATGGTCTTGCCTCCCAGACCCTTCCCCTGCTCCTCTTCCCCAGGCCTCCTGCTCCCCTGCCTCAGGTCGCCTGCCAGGGGGCTTCATCCCAGACTGGATTTTGTCTCCCAGACTCAGCCTTGTCCTAGTCATTCCCTGGGGCCTCCATTTAAGAGCCTTCTCCATACTCAACCTTCCCCAGCTTCCCTCCGTCCTAGGTCAAAGGAATCTGTTTTCTAGATTATGGGTATGTGAGTCAGGGAGAGGGGATGCAGGGAGGGCAGAGGACCCTTTGGAGGGAGATTTCTGACAGAGGGACCATTGAGGCCCTGATTGGTCTCATCGAATCTGGGTCCCAAGCCCCCTCTGCCTCTTGGGTCTCTGTGGGAGAATGGGTGGGGGGGGAGGAATGAGCTAGAGAGGGAGGGAAATAGTCTTCCTGTTTAGACCATCTTCCTTTCCAAGCCTGATCCTCCCTCCTTCCTCCCTCCCTCCCCCTGTAGGTTAGAGTCTGTCTCCTGAGGGCAGGGCCTGGACCTTTGTGACTCCTGTCGGCTCCCACTGCCTGTAAATTCCTTCGGACCAGCCTGCCGCCCGGGAAGAGCAGAACCAGACCTCTCCCCCTGTGGGATCCTTCTCCTTGCCCAGCTCAGCCTGCAGAGAACCCAGGCCTGGCCCCAGCAGGGAGCCTGGAGCCAGAGAGAATGGCCCCTGGGAACAGCAGCCCCCCTGCCCAGGTGAGTGCAGTGTGTGCTCAGACATCAGCCAGTGAGGCCATTGCCACAGACGTGGAGGGTGGTCTGTGAAGCTGCCAGTGTGTCCTCATGGGCTGTTTCTTTACAGAAATAGGCACGGAATTGAATAAGGTGGTAACAACAATGTCCTGCTCTCTGCTTCTCTGGGTTAAACTGATTCACTTGGCTCTGTTAGGAGCACTAACTTCCCTCCTCACATTGCAGCCCTCCCCTGTTGATTTTGAAGTTCTGTCTCCTTAGAATAGGTCACACAAGTTTCCTCAGTCTCCCTGAATCCCTCCCATTTGCCCTTTCTTGAGTCTAATCCATAAGGATTTCTTCTTTTGGGGTTGTTTTTCAGTCCTGTAGACTCTTCAGATCTTCATGACCCTTTTGGGTTGTTCTTGGCAGAGAGGCTGGGGTGGTTCCTCATTTCTTTTCCAACTCATTTTGACAGAGGAAGAAACAGGGGCAAACCAGGTTAAGCCTGCTAATGTCTGAGTGAGATTCGAGCTCAGATCCTCCTGAGTCCAGGGCCAGCTGTCTATCCACAGTGCCACTTAGCTACCCCAGTATGTAAGCAGCTATGTCCAAACAAGTTCTGAACAGTATCACATGGAGTTAACAGAGAGGCTCTAACAGTTGGGGGGGGGGGGCCAGGAAAATCAGTTTTTCAGAAAGTGACATTTGAGCTGAGACTTGAAGGATGCCCAAAGCCAAGGATAGGATAGAGAACGTTCCAGTCATGGTAGACAGCCACTGGAAAGGCTCTATGTCAGGAGATGGGTAGTTTGGGTCAAGAATCAGCCAGAAGGCCAGTCTGCCTGGGCCAGAGAAGAGGCAGAGGAGGGGAGTGAGGTGTAGGAAGACTGGCAAGGGGCTTGGAGCTGGGTACATGTATCTGTTTTGTGTCACCTTCAGCTTACACACCCTCCCATTTAATCCTGTTGTAAGCATCCTCAGTGTCCTTGCTAGTGATGGGCTGATTAAGACAGCACTGGCTGCAGCCAGACAGGTACGCTGCCCCAAAGCAGGGGATGGACACAGCTGTTTCGTGGATGTCAAATATATGGTCATTTTGATGAGATTTGGTTTAAAATTTTTGAGGCAATGTTCACTAGTGGTATTGCCTTTCAGTTTTCTTTCTGTGTTTTAACTTTACCTAGTTTAGGTCATTGGTCTATATTTGTCTCATCATGAAAGGATTCTGTTTGGATCTTTTCTCTTTTTAATTTAGTATTTTATTTTTCCCCAAGTGCGTGTGAAAAATTCTTTTTACTGTTCATGATTTTAAAATTTTGAGTTTGAAATTCTCTCCCTCCCTCACTCCCATTGGCCTTGCCCCTCTCATTCAATAGGGAAACAATTCAATACAGTTTATGTGTGCTGACATAACAGACAGAAAACCCCAAGAACAATAAAATAAAAAAAATATCCTTCCATCTGCAGCCAGAGCCCACCAGCCCTTCATTTTCAGAAGAGGAATAGCATTTTTCATTCTAAGTCCTTTGGAGTTGGCTTGGATCGGTGTATTGCTAAGAGCTAAGTCATTCCCAGATGATTATTGTTACAGTGTTGCTGTTCCTGTGTTCAGAGTTCTCTTGGTGGGGCGGCTAGGTGGCGCAGTGAATAGAGCACCGGCCCTGGAGTCAGGAGTACCTGAGTTCAAATCCGGCCTCAGACACTTAACACGAAAAACTAGCCGTGTGACCTTGGGCAAGTCGCTTAACCCCAACCTGCCCTCCAAAAAGCAAAAAACAAAACAAAACAAAACAAAACAAAACAAAAACAGAGTTCTCTTGGTTCTGCTAATCTCAGTTTACATCAGCTCTGTAAGTCTTCCTGGGCTTTCCTAGAGCTTCCTACTCATCGTTCCATGCAGCACAATGGTATTCCATTACATTCACATACAACAACTCCTTCAGCTCTTCCCCAGCTGATGAGTATCCTGTCAATATCCACGTCTTTGCCGCCTCTAAAAAGTTGCTATAAGTATTTTTGTACATTTCAATCCTTTTCCTTTTGGTTTTTTCTCTCTCTGGGATACAGACCTAGTGTAGTGTTGCTGAGTCAGAGGGAATGCATAAGTCCTTTTGGCACAGTTCATTTTCCTTTATCACCATCGATTTTCACGCACATCCCCTCCAACATTGTCATTGTCATTTCTCAGCATAGTAGCCAATCTAATGGATTCAAAGTAGGGTTGCAGAATCGTTTTAACCTGCATTTCTCCAGGCAGAAGTGATTTAGAGCATTTGTTCACATGGTTATAGCTAGCTTTGATTACTTCGTCTGAAATCTGACTTTAGAGTTTTTTTTATTATTTATCAATTTTGCTATAACTCTTATTTTTATAAATTTGAGTCATGTTTCTATTTGAGAGATAAGGCCTTTTCAGAGAAACTTGTTTCATAAGAGTTTTTTTTGTTTTTGCTTTTTGGAGGGCAATTGGGGTTAAGTGACTTGCCCAAAGTCACACGGCTAATAAGTGTGTCAAGTGTCTGAAGCTGGAGTTGAACATAGGTCCTCCTGACTCCAAGGCCACTGAGCCACCAAGCTGCCCTTAAGTTTTTTTGCTGTTACATTTGCTAACTGTATTTCCTTTTATCCTATTCCTCCTTCATCTCCGCCATCCCCCTGTTCTATTCTCTCTGTCCTTTCACCCTGAACTTCTTCAAACAGTTTTGCTTCTGCTATAGGCTCCCCCTCCCAATCTACCCTCCCTTCTATCAGCAAACCCCCCCCCCCACTTCTCTTCTATTATCCTCTTCCTCTCCTACTTTCCTGTAGGGTAAAATAAGTTTCTGTACCCAAGTAAGTTGTATGTTATTCCTTTTTTTAGCCAGTTCTGATGAGAATAAGGTTCCAGGCTTCCCTATCACCTCCCCTATCTTTCCCTCCACTCTGCAGTCTCTTTCATGCCCCTTTTATATGAGATAATTTACCCCCTTCTACCTGTCCTTTTCCCCAAGTACATTTCTTTTTCTCACCCCTTAATTTTAAATTTTTCAATATTGTCCCATCATGTTCCATTCACACCTGTGCCCTCTGTCTAGATATACTCCTTCCAAATGCCCCCATAATGAGAAAGTTCTTATGGCTTACAAATATCATCTTCCCATATAAGAATATAAATTATTTAACCTTCAAAATAAAAAGGAGAGAATAGAGAATAAAAGACAACTTACCAGGAAGCAGAGAAAATCCGGACAACTCCCAACACCAGGCCTGGTATTGCTCTGTGTTTTGCCTCCTCTCTCATGTTCTACTGTGCACGTGACAATGCTGTTTTTTTTCTTATTTTGTATTAATTCATTTTAGTATTTAAGATTGTTTCTGGTTTTCTGGTGGGTGTCTAAATAAGTGCTTCAGTTCTGTCCTCTACTTGTAGAATCTGTTATATTTTGTGATAGAGTGTCATGCGATATTTATAGTCACAATTTTTATCTTGATCATGGGCGCTGTAAATATTGCATTTGTGCTATAGTCAGTGCCAAGTCCTTTTGATGACTGTTGCTTTATAATACAATTTAAGATTTGGTACAACCAGGCCACGTTCGCTTACATTTCTTTTCTTTCATTCCCTTGATGTTCTGGACCTTTTGTTCTTCCGGATGAATTCTGTTATTGTTTTTTCTAGCTCTACAAAATAAATCTTTTGGTAGTTTGATTGGCGTGGCGCTGAATAAGTAAATTAATTTATGCAGGGTTTTCATTTTTATTATATTAGTTTGGCCAACCCACGAGCAGCTTTTTTTTTTTCCAGTTCCTTAGATGTGACTTTATTTGTGTGAAAGTTGTGTAGTTGTCTTCATGTACTTCCTAGGTTTGTTTTGGCAGGTAGATTGCCGAATGCTTTATACTGTCTACAGTGACTTTAAATTTCTCTTTCTATCACTTGCTGTTGGGCTTTGTTAGATTCATACAGACACGCTGACAATTTGTATGGGTTTATTTCATATCTTGTAACTCTGCTAAATTTATTAGTTCAAGTAATTTTTAGTTGATTTTCTGGGTATACCATTCAATCATCTGCAAAGAATGATAGCTTTGTTTCTTCTTTGCCTATTCTAATTCCTTCCATTTCTTTTTCTTCTCCTATTTTGTCAATAAAATACTGAAATTTCTAGTATCAGTGGTGATAACGGACATCCTTGTTGATCCCTCGTTCTTATTGGAAATGTGTCTAGCTTATTCCCATTACATAAAAAGTTAGCTGATGGTTTTAGGTAGATGCTACCTATCATTTTAAGGAAGACTGCATTTATCCCTGTGCTCTCTAGTGTTTTTAAAGGAATGGGTGTTGTATTTTCTCAAAAGTTTTATCAGCAACAAAACTAACATTATCAATTGTGCTAATAGTTTTCCTAAAATTGAAATGGCCCTGCATTCCTGTTAGTAACCCTACCTGGTCATAGTGTATTAACCTCAAGATAAGTTGCTTTAATCTCTTTATTTTATTTAAAATGTTTATATCTATATTCATTAAGGAAATTGTTCTATAATTTTCTTTCTCTGTTTTGGCTCTTCCCAGTTTAGATGTCATAAAGAAAATTTTGTAAGACTACTTCTTCACCTCTTTTCCAGAATAGTTTATATAATATTGGAATTAGTTATTCTTTAAATGTTTGTTAGAATTCACTTGTAAATCCTTCTGACCCTGGAGATTTTTTTCCCTAGGGAGTTCATTGATGGCTTGTTCAGTTTCTTTTTCTGAAATGGTGTCATTTCAGTATTTTATTTTTTCTTCTATTTGTCTGGGAAATTTATATTTTTGTAAATATTCATCCATTTCACTAAGATTGTTGAATTTATTGGCATGCAGTTGGGCAGAATAGCTGCTAATTATTCTTTTGGTTTCCCCTTCATTAGTGCTGAAGTCATGCTTTTCATTTTTGATGCTGGTCATTTGGTTTTCTTTTTTCTTTGTTTTTAATAAAATTAACTAAAGGTTTATCTGTCTTATTGGTGTTTTCATAAAACCAGCTCTGAGTTTTATTTATTAGTTCAATAGTTTCCTTAATTACAATTTTATTAATCTCTCCTTTGGTTTTCAGAATTTCTAAATTGGTATTTAATTGGGGACTTTTAATTTGTTCTTTTTCTAGCATTTTTAGTTGCATGTCCAATTCATTGATCTTTTCTTTCTCTATTTTATTCATGTAAGCATTTAGAGATATAAAACTTCCCTTAAGAACTGCTTTTGTTGCATCCCATAAGTTTTGGTATGATGTTTTATTATTATTATTCTTTTTGAGAAAGTTATTAATTGTTTCTATGATTTGTTGTTTGACCATTCATTCTTTAGTTTTAGGTTATTTAGTTTCCTGTTAATTTTTAGTCTATTTTCCATGGCCCTTTATTAAATGTAATTTTTATTGCATCATCATCTGAAAAGGATACACTTAATATTTCCGCTTTCCTGTATTGGATTGTAAGGTTTTTATGTTGCAGTACATGGTCTTTTTTTGTGTTGGTGCCATATACCACTGAGTAAAGAGGTATATCCCTTTCTATTCCCCATCCAATTTTCTCCAGAGGTCAACCATATCTAACTTTTCGAAATTCTACTCAGCTCCTTAATTTTTTTCTTGTTTATTTTTGGTTAGATTTATCTAGTTTTGATAGGGGGAGATTTAGGTCCCCCACTAGTATAATTTTGTTACCTGTTTTTTCCTCTAACTCCTCTAACTTCTCTAAGAATTTAGATGCTATACCATTTGGTGCATATATGTTTAGTAATAATATTACTTCATTGTCTGTAGTACCTTTTAGCAGGATGTAGTTTCCTTCCTTATCTCTTTTAATTAAATCTATTGTTGCTTTTTCTTTGTCTGAGATCAGGATTGCTACACCTCCTTTTTTTTGTTTCTGATGTAGCATGATATATTCTGCTCCAACCTTTTACCTATACTCTGTGTATCCCTCTGCTTCCAGTGTGTTTCTTGTAAACAACATATTGTAGGATTAAAATTCTTAATCCACTCCGCTATCTGCCTCAGTTTTGTGGGAGAGTTTATCCCATTCACATTCACAGGTTTGATTACTATCTGTGTCTTTCTCTCCAACTTATTTCCCCCCAGTTATGTTTTTCTCTCTCCTTTTTCCCTTTTCCTCTTCACTAAATCTTTGCTTTCAATAACTGCCTCCCTCAGTCTTCCCTCCCTTCTATCAGCCCCCTCGCTTTTCTTCCCTTTTCCCTTCCTACTTCCTATAGGGTAAGTTAGATATCTATATTTAACTGATGATATTATTATTCCCTCTTTGAGCCAAAACTGATGAGTGTGGGGTTCAAATAATGCTCATCTTCCTCCCTTCTTTCTCTCTACTGTAATACGTTTTTGTGCTTTTTCATATGATGCAATTTACACTTGTCTGCCTCTTCCTCTCCTCTTCTCCCAATACAATCCCTTTTCACCACTTAATTAGAATTTTTATCATCACATCAAAGTCGACTTAGACTCACACGTTCTTTCTATGTATAACCCTTTTAAATGGTCTAATAACAATATAATTCTCAAGGGTTACAAGTATCATCTTTCCTTGTAGGAATGTAAGCAGTTTGCCCTTATTAAATCTGTTGGGTTTTTTTCTTTCCTGTTTACCTTTTTATGCATGTCTTGAGTCATATTTGAAAATCAAATTTTCTGTTGAGCTCTGGCCTTTTCATCAGGAATCTCTGGAAGTCCCCTATTTCCTTGAGTGTCCATCTTCTCCCCTGAAAGATTATGCTCAGTTTCGCTGGGTAGTTGATCCTTGGTTGTAACCCAAACCCTTTTGCCTATTCCATGCCCTCTGATCTTTTCATACAGAAGCTGCAAGGTCCTGCCTAATCCTGACTGGTTCTATGATATTTAAATTGTTTTTTTTTTTCTGACTGCTTGCAGTATTTTCTCTTTGATTTGGTAATTTTGGAATTTGGCTATAATATTTCATGGTGTTTTCAGTTTGGGATCTATTTCAAGAGGTGATTAGTGGATTTTTTTCGATGACTATTTTACCTTCTGGTTTTAGGACCTCAGGGCAGTTTTTGATGATTTCCTAAAAGATGATGTCCAGGCTCTTTTTTCATCATAGTTTTCAGGTAGACAAATCATTTTAAATTGTCTCTCTTAGATCTGTTTTCCAGGTTAGTTTTATCAATGAGGTATTTTAAGTTTTTTTTTCTATTTTTTCATTCTTTTGTTTCTGTTTGACTTATTTTTGATATCTCAGAGTCATTAGCTTCCACTTGCCCAGTTCTAATGTTTTAAAATTGTATTTATTTATTTTTAGTTTTCAGTATTCATTTTCACAAGATTTTGAGTTACAAATTTTCTCCCCATCTTTCCCCTACTCCCACCCCAAAATATCAAGCCTACTGGACACCCCTTTCCCCAATCTGTTCTCTCTTATATCCTCCCCCATCACCCCCCTAACTTTCTAGTAGGGCAAGATGGATTTCTATACCCCAATGCCTGTACATCATATTTCCCAGTTGCCTGTAAAAAACCATTTTTTAACATTTGTTTTTGAAACAGAGTCTTTCCCTTCTTCCCTCCTCACCCCCCAACTGGGAAGACAAGCAATTCACCATAGGTTGTACATGTGTAGTTACACAAAACGTTTCCATAGTAGTTATATTGTGAAAGACTGACTATATTTTCCTCCATTCTATCCCACCCACCTACTTGTTCTATTTTCTACTTTGACCCTGTCCCTTTTCAAAAGTGTTTGCTTCTAACTACTCTCTCTGCCAATCTGCCCTTCCTTCTATCGTTCCCCCTCTTATCCCCTTCCCTCCTGCTTTCCTGTAGATATCCAATTGAACGTGTATGTTATTCCCTCCTTATGCTTAATTCAGTGACAGTAAAGTCGACCCTTTCCCTTTCACCTTCCTGCTCTTCCCCTACATTGTAGCAGCTTTGTCTTGCCTCTTTTATATGAGATAATTTATGCTATTCTATCTCTCCCTTTCTCTTTCTCCCAATATATACCTCTCTCATCTCTTAGTTTTATTTTTTATATATCATCCCTTCATATTCAACTCATCCTGTGCCCTCTGTGTATGTATACATGTACACACATATACACATACTCACATATATATCTATATACACATATACCCTCCTACACCTACATATATATTCCTTCAACTGTCCTCATACTAAGGAAAGGCTTATGAGTTACAATTATCATTTTTCCATGTAGGAGTGTAAATGGTTCAACTTTAGTAAGTTCCTTATGATTTCTTTTTCCTGTTTACCTTCTCATGCTTCTCTTGCTTTTTTGTATTTGAAAGTCAGATTTTCTGTTCAGCTCTTGTTTTTTCATCAAGAATGCTTGAAAATCCTCTGTTTCATTGAATGATCATATTTTCCCTTGAAGCATCGTATTCAGTCTTGCTGGGTAGGTGATTCTAGGTTTTAATCCTAGCTCCCTTGACCTCTGGAATATCATATTACAAGGCCTTTTGATCCCTTAATGTAGGAGCTGCTAGGTCTTGTGTTATCCTGATTGTGTTGGCAGAATACTCAAATTGTTTCTTCCTGACCACTTGCAGTATTTTCTTCTTGACCTGGGAACTCTGGGATTTGGCTGTAACATTCCTAGGAGTTTTTTGGGGGGAGATCTTTTTCCAAGAGGTGATTGGTGAATTCTTTCCATTTCTATTTTGCCCTCCGGTTCTAGAATATCAGGGCAGTTTTGCTTGATAATTTCTTGCAAGATGGTGTGTAGGCTTTTTTTGATCATGGCTTTCAGGTAGTTCAATAATTTTTAAATTCTCTCTCCTGGATCTATTTTCCAGGTCAGTGGTTTTTCCAGGAAGATATTTCACATTGCTTTCTATTTTTTCATTTGTTTGGATCTGTCTAATAGTATTTTGATTTCTCATAAAGTCATTTACTTCCATTTGCTCCACTCTAATTCTGAAGGAATTATTCTCTTCAGTGAGCTTTTGAGATTCTTTTTCCATTTGGCAAATTCGTCTTTTTAAGACATTCTTCTCCCCATTGGCTTTTTGGGCCTCTTTTGCCATTTGAGTTAGTCTATTTTTTAAGGTGTTATTTTCTTCTGTCAGGTTGTTGACTTTCTTTTCATGATTTTCTCGCATCATTCTCATTTCTCTTCCCAATTTTTCCTCCACTTCTCTTACTTGATTTTCAAAATCCTTCCTGAGCTCCTCTATGGTCTGTAACCAATTCATATTTTTCTTGGAAGCTTTTAGTGCAAGAGCTCTGACTTTGTTGTCTTCCTCACATTCCATGCTTTGATCCTTTTTGTC
>JAQQSW010020763.1:0-10787 GCA_028646575.1 Pseudocheirus occidentalis | reverse complement strand
TTATAGGCCCAAGTTTCATAAGGCTTTTTAAGGAAGGGATGAATTCTTTGACTGGAGTGATTTATACTACGCGTGTCTTATGACTTTGCTATTGTTTAAACCTGGGTGTTGACGGGTTGCGTTTTTAATCAGTTTTAAGGCCTCTCTCTACTCTATCGTCAAGCAAAGGAAGACAGTTGAGTAGAAAAACAATACAGTGAATTAGATAGAAAGCTGAAATGGGAACCAGAAGACCTGTCTTCAAGTCACACCTGGCACATCATGGGCCTACAGATTCTGGGCAACTTGTTTAACCTCACATTGTCTCATTCAATTCTCTGAAACTTTAAGTTATTAAAAAATCAATGACCTGCAATGTATGAGGAGTTTCCGTATTTGGGAGTTTCCTATCCCAGTGAAATTATAGGTCTTATTCCTATGCTTTAAATGTTACAAAGCTCATCTTCACAGGATTTTAGACTTAGAGGTGGGAAGGATCTCAGAAGCTGTCTTAGGTCTACTGACTCTTTTACTTACAAGGATCCTGAAGGGAAGGAACTACTAGCTCCAGGTTCCAGGGGTTTTAAGCAGAGGGCTGGGATTCAAACTCTAGTTCTGTGAATCCTTCTACTGTCTGAGGAAAGTGTTTAGCATCTTGATTATTTTCTACTAAAAGTATGGGTTCTATTTTCTAATAATCAATTAAATTCATTGAAATTCCATAAATACTTATTATTGGACTATTAGCAGTAAGGTACTATGTTAGACTCTGCGACAGCCCATGAACTGGAAGGACTTATATTCTACCTGGGAGAAACACTATGCCTAATAGTAAGTAAATGCTTGACTTAGTAATTTCAGAGTGTAGAGAACATACTAACAACTAGGGAAATAAAGAAGAAGTTCCTATAGAAGTTTGCACTTGAGCTAAGATTTGAAGGAAGTTGCTCATTCTAAAGGGTGGAGGGGAGAAGGGAATGTGTTCCAAGCAGGTAGGACAGCCTGTGTAAAAACTAATTAAGGAGATGGCCAGTTAAATTACAAATTAAAATCTTGTGTTCTATTTTCTCATAGTCCATTCAATTCAGTTTATTTTCTCTAGTAAACTACTTAGAAAGACTCTATCTACCTCCAAGACCATTGACTCTTTCTAGTGATGGCGTTTGATAACAATAGCCAGGGTATGTGTGTCAGGGGGGAAAAGACCTGAGAAGACATTAGGATCTGTGTAATATTTGGAAATTTTCCCAAAAATCTTGGTTTTCTCTAAAATGCAATTCTGAATTATCTTCCTTCTGCATATGCTAGCCTGTCAAAACATGATACCTAGAAATAATTTGAGACAGGTGAAGTTTATCCTTTATGAAAGTACAAGTCTCCTATCAATAACTTTTTTCCCTATTCTGTGATTACCTTTAAGAGATTTTCTCATGACTACTAAGTGGTAGAAGTAAGACAAGAGTCCATATTTCTGAGGGAGGGTCCTTGTTCTATTCAGTAGATAACACCTAAGTACGTATATAGCCAAACAATACTTTCTCCATGGAAAAATGTGAATAAATACTCACAAAAATATTAATGAAAGGATATCTGCTTTCATCAACATTGGGATTTTCTTCCACCAACGTATATCCCATTACATGTTAAGGCTTGATGCTAAGGAGTTTTTTGAAGGCAAGAGAGATCAAGTGATCAGTCTGGGGTCACAGGTCTAACAAGCATCTGCAAGGATATTTGAGCCCATATCTTCCTGAATCAAAGCCTGGTACAGTTTCTACTTTGCTAAGTCATTGCTACACAAACACATGTAAGGATACAATTCAGCACTTACATCTCTGTGACATAATATCTTTCATAGTTTTCCACTTGTTTCACTTTTGTACCTCCTGCTAGGAAAGTAGACTGGAAACTTCTTGAGAGTCTCCTCATATGTAAAATGCGTGGGTTGGACTAGCAGACCTCAAAGGCATCTCACAGTTCTAAATAATCTCTAATCTTAGAGACAGCAAGGTATGTAATGGTGATGGACTCTGAGTCAGGTTGAATACTGCCTCAGTCATTTAATAACTGTGTGACTCTAGGCAAGTATCTTCATTTCTCTTACCATAGTTTCTTTAACTTTAAAAGGATATCAAATTAGCATCTATCTTACAAGTTTAGTGACAATATATTTAAGGAACTTTGAAGCCCATGAAGCGCTATTACCCCCTCACCATTGTCATGATCATCAATATTAAATGCTTGATGATTGATGGCAATTTTGGCTTTAGTTCTAACTCTTCAAATTCTCCTTTACTTGAAAAATTCCAGTGAATTTCATTCTCGTTTTTCTTGACTAACTTTATGTACTAATAATCAAAGATTCAGTTGTGATTTGTCCTTTTTGTCCTACAAAAAGCTGCACAAATCATACAAGTTTCTGACTAATCCTGGATAGAAGAGGTAGCAGTAGATTTTCATCAAAAGGCCAATATATGTTTTCCCCCTATTTCTTCCTCAATATGTTCTTAAACCATGTGTGTGCAATTTCAGTGGCAGGATTGTTCAGAGTCAGTAATGCATAACATATGTGAGATTAGAATCTGCCTCAATCTTCTTATTCTATGAGAAACATTTTCTACAGCAAGATGCAAGATGAGTTTCAAAACTCGTAACTATTGGCACTGTATCAGTACTATATTCAAATCCTGAAAACACTGATATATGCTTTCTTTTGCAAGGGGAAAAGTGAAGGCCAAATGTTATAGAGAAGTTGGATATTAACCATATTTTAAACATCTAATTTTTGTATCTTATGTTTTGAACAGCTGCAATGAAATGATTGGTTGATAATTTGGTGATTCACTAAATTAACTGGTTGAATCAGGCAGCTGGGACTTATAACCTCACACAATGTCTTCACTAGGTCTACACCCTTTGTGAAGTTCACTAAACATTTTATTAGCATTGACTCATTCTGTTCTCAAGAATTTCCACTTCCTAAACAGGTAAATTCTTAATTCTTCATTTTGTCTCACTGATTGAAACTGTTAAATCTTATTGCAACCCTTCCAATTGGAGAAAAGTAAAGCTAATGCAGTTAAAATGTAAATTATTACTGCAAAAATGCCTGTTCTTTCCTGTAAACTGAGCACTATGTTCACAACAGTTGAAAGACAGATTTTGCTCTGAAAGACCTCACAGTTTAATGGATAGCATCAGTATGGAAATAACCATATATGTGTGTATGTATGTGTGTGTATACATGTGTAAATAAAATTTAACATGGGGATAACTAACAGGTGAAAGACAGAAAGCTCCCTTAGAAGGTAGGATTCTAACTAGGAATTGAAGGAGGTAGGGTAGCTACAAGAAAGAGAAGAATGGAAGAAGAAGGAGAAGGAGGAGAAGGAGGAGAAAGAGAATGATGGGAAGAGTAGGGGGGAGTGAAAGAAAGGGAGAGTGAGGGAAAGGAGGACATTCCAAGCATAGAGGACAGGCAGTGAAAACAAAAAGAGTTTGGAAGAATGTTTTGAGCAAAGCAAAGAAAGGAATCCAGTATCACTGGATCACTGGATCATTATGTAGGAGGGAATAATTTTCTTTAATTTTTTAATTAATTTTTTTTAGTTTGCAACATTCACTTACATAAGTTTTAAATTTTCTCTGCCTTCCTTTCCTCACCCCTCCCCAAGATGGCATGCAATCTTGTAGAGGTTCTACATGGACATTTTTATTAAACATTTTCACATTAGTAATGTTGTATAGAAGAATTAGAACATATGAGAGCTACTGTGAGAAAGAAATTTTTGAAAAGAGAAAATACTATGCTTTGATCTGCATTCAGACTCCATATTTACTTTTCTGGATGTGAATGATATTTTCCATCACGAGTCTTTTGCAGTTGTTTTAGGTCTTTGCATTGCTGAAAAGGGCTAAGTCTGTGAACGTTATTCATCACACACAGTGGATTTTACTGCATACAATGTTCTCTTGGTTCTATTCACTTCACTCAGGCTCAATACATATAAGTCTTTCAGTTTTTTTCTGAAGTCTACCTGCTCTTCATTTCTTATGCTACAATAGTATTCCATTAATTCATATACCAAAACTTGTTCAGCCATACCACAGGTGATGGATATTCCCTCAATTTCCAATTCCTGGCCACCATAAAAAGAGTTGCTGTAAATATTTTTGTACATATGCATCCTTTCCCCATTTTTATGATCTTGTTGTGATGCAGCTCTAAAAGTAGCATTGCTGGGTTAAAGGGTATACATATTTTTATAGCTTTTTGGACATAGTTACAAATTGCTCTTCAGAATGGTTGGATCAGTTTACAACTCCACCAACAATGCATTAGTGTTCCAATTTTCCTACATCTTCTCCAACTTTGTAATTTCCCTGTCTTTTCATGTGAGCCAATCTGATAGGTATAATGTGGTACCTAAAAGTTGTTTTGATTTGCATGTCTCTGACCAATAGTGTTTTAGAGCATTTTTCCATATGACTACAGCTTTAATTTCTCCCCATGAAAACTTCCTGTTCATATCCTTTGACCATTTGTCATTTGGGGAATGACTTAAATTCTCATAAATTTGACTCAGCTCTTTATTTATTTTAGAAATTAGACTTTTGTCAGAGACATTGCTTGTAAAATTTCTTTCCCAATTTTCTGCTTAGAAGGACATACATTTTAAGATGACTGGAAAGGTAGAAAGAAGACAGGTTATAGATGGCATCATAAGCCAAACAGAATTTTATATTTGATCCTGGAAGCAACAGGGAAACAGTGGAGAAGACTGAATATAGGGATGACTTAGGCAGTCAGTAAATATATTTATTTATTAACCACCTATTATGTGCCAGGTCCTCTGTTATACTCCAGGGGATGCAAATATAAAGAAAGAAAGACAGTTTCTACACTCAAGGAGTTTATGATGTAGTGACAGAGACATAACAAATGGAAGTTAAAAGGCAATGCAGAAGGGAACACAAAGAGGTTCCCAATGTTGGGGCATAGTAGAGAAGTCAGTCAGAGAAGTCCCAAAATAGTGCAGTCAGGTGAGCAATGAGATGTATGAGCCGAGCTCTTTTCTTAAATTAAGTTTTGAAGTTCATGGCCACATCCTGTAATCAGAGATGGATAGGATACTAATGAGGAAGAGTACTAGAACTGATAATATCTGATAGGATGATTAGGTTATCCAAATATTGAGTTTTTTGGAGCATGGTGGAGAAGTCTGTCAAGAGAAGTTCCAGATTAAGTGCTGCCAGATGGGAAATGAAGAAATGCCAGACGTGTGTTTTAAGATAACCAGCTTGGCAACTCAGTGGCAAGATGTTCTAGGGGAGAAAAAGTCTTAAGTCAGGAAGAACAACCAGCAAGATATCATAGTAATCTAGGCATAAGATGATAAGGGCCTATAGCAGAATTGTGGAAGTGGCAGAAGAGAGGAGGACAGAAGGTAGAAATGTCATGATTTAGCATATAATTGAATATGGGTGTGAGAGAGTGTAGTGTCAAGGAAGACATGTAAGTGAAACTTAGTGACTTGGAACATACTTATATCCTAGGCAGTAAAAGAGGGATTAGGAAGGGTAGAATGTTGGGGGGGGGGTTGGGGAAAGGGGGTCAATTTTTGACGTTCTGAAAATAAAATGTTTACACAATATTTAGTCTGAGATATCTAATAGTCAGTTGGAAACATGAAAGAGAAGGTCAAAAGAGGCAAAGTCTAGACCAATAAGTCTAAAAATCATTTGTAGTAGGATGATCATGAAATCCAAGGGAACTGATGAAATCACTAAGTACTACAGAAGGAGAAGGAGAGAGGCCCAGGATAGAGCCTTAAAAGATACCCATGGTCAATAGATAAAGCTCCACCAAAGAAGATGGAGCAGTAGTCAGGCACGTAGGATGAGAATAAGGACTATAAAACTCAATTGATTACTATCAGGTCTAATCTTATTTATATACAGATACGGCATGATCCCATTAGATTGAATGGCCACCAACGAAATCTCTACCCCATCCTCTTTATCTTTGTTTCTCCATAACTGGATTTCTCTGTATGTGTCTATCTCTATATATCTAACTTCTAATTTTTGAATAATAATAATTTATAATGAATTTGAGGAAGGCATGAATTTCTATACATGTAGTTCCATAAATATCTGACAACACTGATGTATGTCCTCACTCCAATGATACAGACCACTACCCTTCTATATTTTTTTTAAGATTATGTGACTCCTACTTCTGTTCTCCTATAAATTCTTCTTAGGGGGAGGATGAAGAGGGAACCTTATAATATGACAATAGCTTTCCATTAGATCAACAGAGTAAATGTATGGCAACCATATTTCCCTTGATACATGATTGGCCCATTCCCTTTTTCTATTATATCATTGTTGACATGAATTACATGATGTATAATTCTTTTTTTTTTTGCTTTTTGGAGGACAGTTGGGGTTAAGTGACTTGCCCAAGGTCACATGGCTAGTTTTTGTGTTAAGTGTCTGAGGCCGGATTTGAACTCAGGTCCTCCTGACTCCAGGGCCAGTGCTCTATTCACTGTGCCACCTAGCTGCCCCTGTATAATTCTTTATAATATATTATAGGTTATTATATTATTGATCTTTGGGTTACTGGCAATGAGAATTCTCTGGAGATTGTGAAATACCATCATACATTGACTTGCAGCATTAAGAGAAATTTGTGTTAAAATTATGGATCTTTTATTTAATGAAGAAAATTTTGTTAAAACACTGTATAAAATCACAACTCCATGTGTGCAGCCCACTCTCTTCCTTCAATTGAAGTGCTGGCCTAAACCATTATCTATTTGTAGAGTCTGTTGATGATACATTTACAAATGGATCAAATCTAAGGAATGTTCATCTAAATGCATCCAGGAAACAGAGATAATTCAAATAATTATGTAATTATTTTTTGAATTTTCAGATTATACTTTTAAATGTTTAGAAGAATTCTTATAATCACTTCAAAAGATTTAGAGAATATGCTGAGAGTGGTGGTGTTGATAATGACAAGGTTCAAAGGGTTAATGAAATTTTTATGTACAACTTTTTATTCCTGCAAAATTAGCTTCAAAGAAGTCCTAAGTTTCCACATTAGAAATCATGGGTTTAGAAGCACATTTTTGTTGTTGCTGTTTTTTGATTATTTATAAGAGGAGTAAAGATGAAGAGGCTTTATATGTGTACTGTAATTGGAAACTATGCTTGATAGAAATAGGATCAGTATAAGACACAGGAATAGATAAGTTAGAGTAATTAATGCTAGTTTTGTGCAATTAAAGGATTTTTGATGCTTAAAGTGACAAAATTTCCTGCCAAAGTCTGATTCTCCAAATCCTCAAAGCAGTTGGAACTGCTACGGCAGGCAGAAGTAATGCTCCACCAGGCAGCTGAGGATAGCAAGCCCAAACTGAAGCTTAATATTTTTCCTCAGGGTAAAAATGATAGCTAGAGTTAGAATAAACTGAAGTTTGTAATAAATAAAATTCACAATAAAATAATGTCATTTATTAATGGTAAATAGGGTTTTCCAAAGGTTTTTAATGCAATTTTGTGTGCTTATGGTCCCCAACTTCGCAAAAAAAAAGGGGTTCCTTTTTTCACTTTTAAACTAGCTTGGGAAAAAACTTTTAAAAGCTGCCATTTACATAGTGCTTTAAAATTTCCAAAGTGCTTCACAACCATAATTTCATTTCACCCTCATAATATCCCTGGAAGGTAGGTAGTATTATTATCCCATTTTACAAATGAAAAAACTGAAGCAAATAGAAGTTAAGTGATTTGCCCTTTGTTTAGCATCACACAGCTAGTACATGTCTGAGACTGAGACTTGAACTCATGTCTTACTGACTTTAGTCTAGTGAATTGTCCACTGTATCATCTTCCCAGTGTTGGTTCCTCTTTTTGTGTGGAGAGGAGGGTTGTATCCATTTGCACTGTTATAGTAACTGTATGTATTATTTTTCTACTTGTCCTTACTCCATTCTGCATCATTTCATGCTAATCTCATACTTCTCTGTATTCTTCATATCTGTCTCTTATGGAACAATAATATTTTCATACAATCATATATCACAATCATTTAGCCATTCTCCAATGAATGAACATTTTATTTCTTTCCAAGTCTTTGCTAATATATTTTCAAAAAGTACTATTACAAATATTTTTGTTGTTTGTGAGGACTTTCTCTCTGAGCAGGCCACTTTTTGAGGACATGCCTATCACTAACTACTATGAGAGTGAGACAGGAAACCAAGACTTCAATCATGGACTTCGTGAGTTCAAGGCCAAAATGATTAAATTGATTAAAATTGATTAAATTTATTAAATTTGATTGATTAAATTGATTAAAGAGCATCTGAAGTCAGAGATATACAAAGGCACATTATTAACTATTTTAAAGCAGATTTATTGGAAGAAAAGAAAAAAAGGACTATTTTCACAGAATTTATAGAAAACATTGCTAGACATTTTGAGGAAGAGTTCCTGAAAGCATATAGATATCATTAGATTATTTTTATAGTATTTTTCACAATTACATGTTAAGACATGTTTCAGCATTTACATTTTATATTTTACAGTAAAATTCAGCATTTTACATTTTACAAGATTTTGATTTCCAAATTTTTCTCTTACTCTTACTCCTCCCCTCTTTGTAAAATGATAGGCAAATTGGAATAATGACTTCTGGGAGCTAAGATGGCAGAATAAGCATTAAACCGTGTTCCATCTCCCTTATTGACTTCTAAAAACCCAGAAAACATCACCCCTGGATAAAACATGGAACACCACAGCCAACAAAGACAGAGTGCAGCAGGCTTTTAGCTCAGGAGGCTTGAGGGATTAACAGGAAAGGTCCCACTCTGTCTGGTGGAAAAGGAATTTTATAATACAAGTGGCAGTGTGGTAAGGCCCACCTCAGTAACCAGTAGCTGGTAGAGCAGGCCAGTGCCAACAGGAAGATGCCTCCCCCTCCCCCCAAGTGCCTTGACACTGCCAGGGGAACTGGCCAACTCCTGCTGTAAGAACCACCACTTGAGCCAGTGGTCTAGTTGCTAAAAAATATTTTTTTGCATATGGAAGGCCTTTTTCATATTTTATGATCTCTTTGAGATCCACTCATAGTAAGGGTGTTGTTGGATCAAAGGACATGCAGAGTTTGGTTGCCCTGTCAGCATAGCTCCAAATTGCTCTCCAGAATGGTTGGATCAATCCGTAACTCCACCAACAGTGCATTAGTGTCCCAGTTTCCCAACATCCTCTCCAGTCTTTATCATTTTCCTTTTTATGTTGTCATATTAGTAAATCTGATTCATGAGGTAGTACCTCAGAGTTATTTTGATTTGTATTTCTCTAATCAACAGTCATTTAGAGCATTTCTTCATATACCTCTAGATAGCTTTGATTTCTTCACCTGAAAATAATCTGTTCATATCCTTTGACCATTTATCAATTGGGGAATGGCTTGTATGCAGATACTTTTGACACAATTCTTTATATATTTGAGAAATGAGGACTTTGTCAGAGACACTTACTATAAAGATTGTTTCCATTGTTTCCCAGGTCTCTGCTATCCTTCTAATCTTGTTTGCTTTGGTTTTGTTTGTGCAAAATCTTTCTAAGTTAATATGATCAAAATTATTTATTTTGTATTTCATAATGCTCTCTTACCTTTTGTTTGATAATAAACGTGTAAGTCACTTACCTTCTTAAAGAATTTGGAGAACTTGGTGCACATATGTTTAGTGTTGATATCTTTGCCAAGATTAAGTTTCCTTCATTTCCTCTTTTATTAATTCTGTTTTGGCTTCTTTTTTTTTCTCTGAGATCAGGATTGCTACCCCTGTTTTGTTTTGTTTTTTTTAACTTCAACATAAGCATAATAGATTCTGCTCCAGCCCCCTTTCTTTACTATATGTATGTCTCTGTTTCAAGTGTGTTACTTGTAAACAAAACATGGGATTCTAATTTTTATTCACTCTGCTATCTGCTTCCTATTTTTTGATTTTTTGATTTTTGGAGGGAGGTAAGGCAGGGCAATTGGGGCTAAGTGACTTGCCCAAGGTCACACGGCTAGTAAGGTTTAACTATCTGAGGCTAGATTTGAACTCAGGTTCCCCTGACTCCAGGGCTGTTGCTCTATTCTCTGAGCCACCTAGCCACCACCATCTACTTCCTATTTATGGGAGAGTTCATCCTATCCACATTGACAAGTTATGCTTACTAACTGTATTTCACTCCATCCTATTTTTCTCCTCTTTGTTCTCTTTCTCCTTTCATCCTTTCCCTCTGGAACAGTGTTTTGTTTCTGTCTACCACATTCCCTGTTCTGCCATCTCTTCTTTCAGTTCCCCTCTCCTCACCTTTGCCAAATCTCTTCCCCTCTTCCTTTCCTATACTCTAAGATAGATGTCCACATTGAATTGATTGCATATGTTGTTCCCTCTTTGAGCCAATACTGATAAAAAATAAGATTCAAGTGATGCCCATCACTAATTCTCCCATCTTCCTTTCCATTGTAATAGACCTGTGTACCTCTTTGTGTGAAATAATTTATGCCATTCTACATCTCCCTTCCTTGTGCACATAATTGTAAAGCCAATCAACAGTAGATTCCTTAGAGAATGCTACTGTGAATAGCTTTTAAGATTCAGATTACACAGTATTAGTGAACACTCTGTTTATTCCATTACAAAATCAAGATTCAGTACAATATTCACAGTATCGACAATTCACAATATTATATACAATATTTAGAACAAGGAAAGTCTCTATGTTATATCTTA
>JAQQSW010020762.1:0-10788 GCA_028646575.1 Pseudocheirus occidentalis | reverse complement strand
TAAGTGGGAAGAGATGATACTTCAAAAGGTGAAATTTTGAAGTAGGAGAGAATTTGAATGAGAGGAGACAGGAAGAGACAAAATGGGGTTAATCATCCCATAAAAAAGAGGCAAAGGATAAAGGTTACAACTTTACTGTCATTTACTCTCATTGAATTTGGCTTAGGGAAGGAAAGACATAAACTCTAAACTGAGTATCTTGCCACATAGGAGAATAGGGGGAGGGGGATGAGACGGTGGGTGATGGAGGGAAGGGCGGGGTAGGGGGAAGGGTACGGGAAGCATTCATCTCAGTAAAGGGAGAGGGACAGGGTAGAGAACAAAACAAGGGGGGAGGGGTGCAGGATAGGAAGGCGGGACATACAATTAACCTCTCACAATTTGCCCACCATGGAGATGTTCTGTGTAATTACACACCTACAGACTGTATTGAATTGCTGCTCCTCCCAGTGGGAGTGGGTGACAGGGGAGGAATTGCAAGAATCTAGTATTTAAAGCTATACAATCAAATGCAACTGGGAAATAATACATACAGGAACGCTGTCAGGGAGCTCCTCCCTGCCCTGCTAGAAAGCTAGAGAGAGGGGTGCTGGAGGAGGGCATAAAAGGGAACAGATTGTGGGAGAGGTCTTACAGTGGGATCAATGTTCTGGACTGGGGGGTAGGGGCATAAAGGGGAGAAAATCTGTAACTCAAAACCTTGTGGAAATGAATGAGGTAACCAAGAAAATAAATTAAAATTTTAAAAAAAAAATTTAAAAAAATATGATGGGAAAGACAGCATGCAAATAACTACTACAAACAATTTATACACAGCATAAATTGAAGATAACCAAAAAAGTTGATGCACTACAATTATCAGGCATAGAGAAATACTTCCTGTAGATAATGGAATTGTTGTTAAAATTGAAAGAACCCTCCCTGGAAAGTCACCTGGCTGAGTTTCTGAGAAAGCATTCTTTGTAGGGTAACAAATAAAAAAATACTCAGAGTCAGAAGATGAACTGGTCTTATTTGTTGACCATCAAGGAGGCCATCAGAGATAATTTTGAAGAAAATGATTTCATGAAATAATTTTAAGAAAAAAGATACATGCCATAGTGGAACGGTTCCTCCTTTCTGATTTATAAAAAGAATGCTTTCTTTTCCCTTCGACATTCATTTCATCCCTCAATTCATTAAGAGAATTACCCTTCCTGACATTGCCCATTACATACATTCTTTCCTATCTATCTTTGTTTATATATATATATATATATATACACATATATATATACACATATACATATACATACATACAAATACTACTTTTTCAATTTTTGTGTATACATTCATATATATTCATAAAATTGTGTTCATCAGAAAAATCTCTGGAGACACACTTTAAAGAAAACACACTTCTCCATTTGGGGTTATTTAAGATCATATTCTCAGAATTTACTTTTAAAATAGAAAAGAAAATTAAAAATATAAAATACATATTTTTTTACAATTTCTCATCTTTCCTTACTTGAAAAGTTCAAAGCCATGACCATCTCTTCTACTTGTTCTCTTAACATTTTTCAATCTATTTTCCTTAAGTCTAGGGCATAAGTCTCATTGGCCAGCACTCCCTTCCTTCACTGTTATGTACTCACTCTAAGGGGGTATGGTAACTTTCTTTCAAGGTTCCTGTCATTTCTACTTTACCAACAGGCCCTTCTTGTTGCTCAGAAGGAATTCCAACTATAGCAATTTGTTTCATTGTTTTCTCTTCTTTCTGAGGAGTGAAACCCTCAGCAAGTCAAGAATTTACAAGATATTCTACCATTAGTAGAATGAGTCTGCCCGTATTATCTCTCAGCATTAGGAATGACCTCATTACTATTTGATTTATTTTGTTGTATGGTGGAAGTTCTGGTTTTAAATGTCTACATGTCATTCTGGCCACAAAAGTTAGTAGGAAAGAAGCATTGATTTAAGTACTTAGGTGAGATCTAGTTGGATCTTTACAGAGTACAAGTCATAATCTGATGGCTTTCACTGACTTTGGTCTCAGAAGACTTTTGTTTGAATCTTAGTTCTACTATTTCCTGTGTCTGTGTGTGTGTGTGTATGTGTGTAAGTGTGTGATCTTGTCCACATATTTGGACTCTCTGGACCTAGTTTCTTTATTTGTAATGTGAGGGCTTGAATTAGATTATTTCTAAACTTCTTCCTAACTCTAAATCCCGTGAATTCATTTCTGTCACCCATGATGTGACTTTTATGCCTTTTCTTTAACTTAGCAATTGCCAATTTCTGCAGGTATTCAATTCAATAAACATTTATTACATTTTGTTGTCTGGTCCATTTTCCAGTTGTGTCTGATACTTTGTAACCCCATTTGGAGTTTTCTTGGCAAAGATACTGGAGAGATTTGCCATTTCCTTTTCCAGCTCATTTTTCAGATGAGGAAACTGAGGCAAACAGAGTTAAGGGATTTTCTCAGGGTAACACAACCAGTAGGTATCTGAGGCTAGATTTGAACTCAAGAAAATGAACCTTCCTGACTCCAGGTCCAGCATTCTATCCAGTGTTCCACTTAGCTGCCCCATTTATTTTTAAAATGTTGTTATTTGTTACATACCTTCTATACACACACACACACACACACACATACATATATATACACACACATACAGTACTGGGTTACATTCTAGTGATATAAAGACCAAAAGAAACAAAGAAAAAAATTCCTTCCCTCAAAGAGTTCCCTTTTTTTTGGGGGGGGGGAGGTGGAGGAAAGGGGATACATGTACCCAGTAATAGCAAAACACTTATAAAAATCATACAAAGTAAATTCAAGAAAGAAGGATGGAGAGAAAGATATGATGGGAAGGGAAGGAAGGACATCCATTTTCTCCCCTGACATTACCACTTCTGTGACTACCGACAAATGATTTAATTTCTTATACTTCAGTTTCTTTATCCTCAAAATCAGGTAGGGGAGACAAGGGAGGAAAAGAGGTATATAGTAGTGAGAAAGCAAGGAATGGAACATGGGAGAGACAGGAAGAAGAAGGGACAAGGGAGAGATGTGGTTAAAGGGTAGAAAGACACAAACAGAAGAGAGGATTGAGAGAGACAGGGAAAGATTAGGTGAAACAGGAGTAAGAAAGGGTAGGAGACAGTGGAGGCAAACTGCTGAAAGGAAAAGCAAAAGGAATATGAGGCAGGAAAGGGACTGGGGAAAAGAGAAGTGTGATGGGCAGAGGAAACTGAGAAGAAAGAAAAGTGTGTCTGTGGGGGAAAGGGAAATGAGAGACAGAGGATATGGAGAGGACAGAGTCTGAGAGGAATGGGAAAGATCAATCATAGGTCAGTGAAGATGCATTAAAATCATCTGCATTTGACAACTGACAGGAAGCCCCACTGTTTTTATACAGGATCTAGCTAAAAACCTCCCTTACCCACTGACAGAATCTGAATCAAAGTGTCTGTATTTCTCCAGATTAACAAAGAAAAGTCTTGGCAAGCCTGTATCATAGAGTAGTAATGACTTTAAAAAGCAATATTAGCTTTATTTTAATTTACAAAACCTATTGCATGATTATGACCTTGTAATAAACCAGCTCATACAAATCAGACTAGGAACATTCTCCAAAATGGGAGAGATTTATTTCACTTGAGCTTTAAACGAGAAAGAAGATAAATCAGTGTCAGCATGTAGCGGTAATGTAGCTTGAAAGAGTGAATTCAGGCATCATGTATGCTGCCTTCTCGGTATTAGAATAATGAGAAATTATACTGATATTTATAATCCTAGAAATATGATTGCTGCTGATAAATTATGACATAGCCAGAGAAACATGAACATATACTTTAAATGATGTCTGAGCCATGCCAGGGTTCAACAACTCTTCTGTGTTTGTACAAAAAGCATGTAACAGATCATTTAGTAATGGCATGTCCCCGTGGGCCTAATTAATCAGTCAACTAAAGGTCCTATTTATGGGAAATAATTGCTATGTTGTAATGATAATTCCACACAATAAAAGAAGATTAATGTTTTGTGGTAAAATTGCTCACCTCTCTTTTATGTACTAAGGGTCAGAATAAGTTAAACAAAAAACACACACTCACTGCCATACATACACACACAAGCTAAACTGGAAATAGACATTTCAAAAGAATCCAGAAAGGGAAATGGCTACACAATTACACATTTGGAGTGGAAGGAAGGGAATGAAAGGTGTGGGGAGAAGAATTAAGAGGAATGAGAGAAAGAGAAAAAGGAGGGAAGAAGGAAAGAAGAAAAGAAAGAAGGAAAAGATGGAAGAGAAATAGAGACTGTCAAGAATATAAATTATCATATCATTTTATGTCATATCAAGCTAATCAAAAGTAACACCCATTAAATATACTCCATAGCAGTCTTGGTTACTACATGGCAAGTTTCCATTTTCTGTAAAGGAGAATCACTGCAGAGTTTGTCATAATTCTGCATTAAAGATCATCTTATGGCTCATACATCTTGATCCTTAATCTACATATAATACAAATATGTCAGTTCCCTCACCTTTAATCAACATTTATTTCATCTTCCAATAGTTAAATACCACCAGCTAAAATTCAAGACAGCTTGTATAGCTGCTGAATATTTCAAGAAAAGGAAATTAATTTATCACATAGCGTTTATGAATATGAGCAGTTATAACACTGCTTAATGCAATTATAGGCAAGGAGAAATGTGTTTGCATATAGGGGATTGCACAAAAAAAGACCAATGTCATCCTTGAGAATCTTGGTTATTTCTGACTGGGGAGCAGTTAGATAATACAGTAGATAGACCTGGGCCTGGAGTCAGGAAGACTTATCTTCCAGAGTTCAAATGTGACCTCAGACAATTCCTAGCTGTGTGACCCTAGGCAAGTCACTTAACCCTGGAGGCAGAGCACCAACTACTGGGGAGAAGAGGAATTGTGAAAATCCTCCTGTGACCGTTGGTACTAGAGCTGAGCCTAGAAAGGACTGAGGGATTGTTAGAGATAGAGGCTAATAGAGAGGGCCATCCTAAAATAAGAAACGGCCTGTGGAAAGGCACAGCATTGGGAGATGAAGTCTTGTGCATGGGAGAGAGACAGCAAGTAGGTCCATTTGCCTGGAATGTTTTTCGTGCTGAGGGGATTAAATTGAAATTCTAAAGAGATAAGTTCTTTGGCGCAGCCTAGTATTTGAAAATCTAAACCAAAACTGGCTACTTATTTATACAACTGTCAATTTGGGAGAAAAAAAAAGTCTTTTACAACTCAAGATGAGGTGTCTGGGAACACTCATTCAGGAATGCAAAAGGGAATTGAGGTTGGAGCAAGGATATTTTTAAAAAATGTAAAAATAATCTTGATCCCATTTCAGAACCATTTTGAAAACATATTGCAGTACTTACATCTAGAATATTTAAGTGTCTATTCAATTGTTAGGGCTCTATGAAAACAATCAGTCCTACATGTAATTTGATTTTTCATTCGGCTGCAAAAGGCTTTTACATTTGTGAAAAAATAGGCTTTATTTTCTCTTCTGAATAAAATCTTACTAATAGTGATGGGTTCTTTAGGATAGATGCATTTTTAACATTTGTTTTCTTTAAATGGAAAGAATAGAAGACGCTACCCAAAATGACTTTTTAAATTTGCTATGATTTAATTTCCTGGCAAAGTAATTTTTTTCAAACTATGTTAACATTAAGACACTGAATTCTCATCAAAACAGCCAACAAGATTTGTGTTCCTCATTCCAAATGCTGTAGACAATTTTGGTTTTTGTCATTATTACTCTTGTGTTTTGGTTTTTTTCAGCTTTACATTTTCTGATTACTTTCTCATAGTTATATTTTAAAAATCTACGAGTGGAAAATGAATTTGAGAAATAATCCATCAAGTGAGGGAACTAAATTATAATACATTTGACCAAAACAGTTTTACTTATGCAATTCTTGATTATACCAACAGTACTATCTTTTTTTCTCATTATTGGGTGTATCTTATTAAAATTTAATTTATTTTTTAAAACATTATGCAATAAAATAAGTATTTATGTAACATAGTATTACTGATGATTGCACATGAAGTTGCAAATCTGTTAGGTACAACTTTCTATTATTTTAAAATATGTAATAAAGTTATTGTATATATTTATTCTTCCCTCCCCATCCACTCTAGAGATGGCTACCATTAGACACAGATAGGGATATATCTACAAACACACACACACATTATAAATACACTTGTGTATGTAAAATTATTCTACACATATTACTATTTATCAGTTCTTTCTCTGTATTCATATAGAATCTTTCATCACATGTCCTCTGTATTTAATTACGCTATTTACAAAAGTCAAAATAACTTATTTTCTCAAAGTCATTCTTAAAGTAATATTGCTGTCACTGTATACAGTGTTTTCTTGGTTTAGCTCTTTTCACTTGTCATTATTTTGTGCACATCTTTCCATGTTTTTCTGAGATGACTGAGCTCATTAATTCTTCCAGCAGAGTAGTATTCCATCACAATCTTACACCACAACTTGTTCAGCCATTCCCCAAATGATGGGCATCCCTGCAGTTTCCAGTTTTTGGCACCACAAAGACAGCTGCTACTAACATTTTAGGATATATAGGCTCTTTTCCTTTTTCTCTAATCATGCTTGGAAATAAACATAGTAATGATATTAGTGGGCCAGAAGTATTGAATGAAAACTAAGTCTCAAGATGTCAGTCATTATACAGAATAAAAAGGAAATAGAAAATATTAACATGATATTAGCATAGTAGCATAAAATCCTTTCTAAATGACAATATTTGGCTTTTTCTTTTTTCATTTATACACTTCCTCAATGTGCTGGGAATGCATTATAATGGTATTTTTTTAGCCACCTGTTTATAATGATTCAAAATATTTCATTTCTAAACCACTGAAATTAATCAAGGCACCAAGCTAGAGATTTGATTTTATGAATCTTCACTGCAATCTTCTTAAGGTATTAATCATCAGAGAGTGAATTAAGAAGTTACTACTCACTTATTCAATTCAATTCAATTATCAAAATTCAAACAAATTCATCTGCTCAGGAGAATACTTCTTCCTTTAAATCACTGTGTCTCCTTTCTTTTGTACAACAATGTTTCTCCCCTAAGAATGATAAAATTCTGCTATTTGGATAGACAAGCAAATTCTTTTGCTTTAGCAATGTTAGAAGTCAACTTAATAGTTGTTTTTCCTAGGGCCATGTTGTGAATTGAAAATTATGCATGGCTTCTTAGTAGAAGTTTTTGCTCTTGGTGATACCGTATTTGTAGAATCCGTATCTACCAACAGAATAAGTCACAAATAACATTGTGGCACTTGTGTATATCTGTGTGTGTGTGTTTAAATCAATATTTATATCTGTTTGTGGGTATTTAAAATTAAGGTTTATATATTCTGACCTTTTACCAAAACTCCAGTGCTATGTCTCTCCATTATAATTAGTGTGTACCCCAAGAAGTTTGCGGGGTGTGTCTTCTCTACAATAGAGCAGACCAACGTCAAGGGATTGTGACTAGTGTACTATGTCCATTCAACTTCTAAACATCAGTTAGCTTTAGCAAAGAGATATTTACTCGAAATATATACCAAAGGCAAATTACAAACATTTCCACACCCACTACCTTGGTCCCTGTGGGAATATGTTCTGCTTAGCCAAGTTCCTCCACAGTATTGGTCCCATGAAGCTTATATCTAGATTGTGGATTTCTGCCAAATGTATCTTGTCTTCACATTTTTTGTGTGCTAGGGTCCTGAAAGTCCTCTCTAAGGTCACTACTTGCTCCTTGGGTCACCAAAAGTAGGCTTGCTGCAATAAATACCTAGCCTAACCCTGACTATTGGGTTCCTGTGGCTTGCTCTTCCAATTTTTCAGAAGTCCCAAGCTTTTTGGAATGTATACATGGTCAGTCAAACAGCCTCTGTACCATATGTTTGCCCCCTGGAACGAGATTTTAAAACAACGACAACAACAAAACCTTTGCATGTGCCATTCTCTTTCCAAAATCCTTCTCTCACCCATTACTATAGTTTCCCTCAGAATAAGGTCCCTAATATTCTCCAAGAGAGGTCTTGACATTTTCCAGATTCCCATTTCATGCCTTAAACAATTAATCAATAAGCATTTATTAAGCTCGTAAGATGTACTAGGTACTGTGTTTAAGCACTGGGGAGAAAGAAATGAAGGAAAGGAAGGAAAGGAAGGAGGGAGGAAGAAAAGGTGGTAGGGAGGGAAGAGGGACCCACCAGAACTGCTCTCCAAAGTTACTAAAGTTTCTTAGTTACCCAATCCAGTGGTCTTTTCTCAATCTTCATTTTCCTTGACCTCTCCATAGCCTTTGACACTGTTAATCGTTCTTTCCTTCTAAATATTTTTTTCTCTCTAAGTTTTTGAAACCAGTTTCTCATGGTTCACTTTCTACATGACTATTCCTATGTCTCCCTTGCTAAATCCTCTTCTAGGTCATGCCTTCTGGAAAGGGGTTAAGAGAAAGAGGTGGGGGGAGATAAGAAGGAAAATAGATTAAGGGAAGCAGGGCTTAAAATTAAACCAGAGTGTTGAGGGGACAGGGTAATAACTATAAATGTGAATGGGATTTACTTACCCATAACATGAAAGAGAATAACTAAATTCATTAGAAACCAGGATCCAGCAATATGTTGTTTACAATAAACATACTTGAAACAGAAAAATTCATATAAACTTAAAATAATGGGCCTGGATCAGAACCTTTTATTCATCAGTTGACATTAAAAAGACAGGCGTAGCAATCATGATCCAGACAAAGTAAAAAGTGTCCTAATTAAAAGAAACTACATTTATCTAAAAGGTACCATAGACAACAAATTAATATCAATATCAATCCTGAACAGCATCCAAATTCTTGAAGCAAAAGTTAGATGAATTACAGAAAAAAATAGACAATAAAAATAAACAGTGGATGATCTCAATTTATTCCCCTCAAACTTAGATAAATCTAATCAGAGTAAATGAGAAAGAAATTAAACAGATGAAAACAATTTTTAGAAAAGTCAGATATGATAAAACTTCTGAAGAATAGTAAGTTAGAATAGAAAGTAGTATTCTTCATTCTCAGCTATGCATGAAACCACAAAAACTGGCTATGTGCTGGGGAATAAAACCCTAACAAATACAGAAAAGCAAAAAGAATAAAAGCATCTTTTTCCCCAAGTATAGTGCAATAAAAATTACATCTAGTAAAGAGCCTTTGAATAGCAAATTAAAGATTCATTTGAAATTAATCTAATCCTAAAGAATAAATGGGTCAGGGGTTAAATAATAGAAATAATACTTTTATAAAAAAAAAACCAATTACAGTGAGACTACATATACAAGTTTGTAAGATATACTCAATGCAGTATTTAGGATAATTTTTTTTATTGCTTTTTGGAGGGCAATTAGGGTTAAGTGACTTGCCCAAAGTCACACAGCTAGTAAATGTATTGAGTTTCAGGTTGGATTTGGACCCAGGTCCTCCTGACTCCAGGGCCGGTACTCTATTCACTACACCACCTAGCCACTCCTAGGATAAATTTTAAATCTTTAAGTGCATGCATCTGTAAAAGAAAGAACAGATCAACAAATTGGGCATGCAACTTAATAATAAAATAAAATTTAAAAAGAAAAACACATTAAAAAATTTCCTTTTAAACACCAAAATTGAAATTTTGAAAATTAAAAGAGAAATTAAGAAAAATTGAATGTAAAAAATCTACTGTGTAAATAATTTTTAATTGATTTGTTTATTTACTTTTAGTTTACAAAATTCAGTTCCACAATCCCCTGAGTTTCAAATTTTCTCCTTTCCCTCTCCCCCCACCCCCTGGTGGCATGCAATCAAGTATAGGATCTGCAAATACTTTCACATTGGACATTAGTCTGGTTGTACAGAAGGATTGTAACCAATGAAGTAAACAATGGAAAAAAAGAAAGAAAACCAAATGTGGAAAAGAATGATAGCATGTAGATTGCTTCAGTCTCCATTTAAATTCTGTGTTAATAATTAAAACTAACAGATTTTTTTTAATGTGGCTTGTCTATGGCTTCACTGAGAGTTACCACTGTTGACACAAGTGAGAAGGTTTGGAATTCAAAGCCATTTGGTGATTAAGTGTTCTAGATGGTTCAATTGATAGAGCACTGGGCCTGAAGTCAGGAAGACCTGATTTCAAATCTACTCTCAAATACTTACTATCTATGACGCTCTTAATCCTCTGGAGAAAGAAATGGCAAACACTCCAGTGTCTTTTCCAAGAAAACCCCAAGGACAGTATGGCCCATGGGATCTTGAGGAGTTGGAGATGACTTGATGTAAAGCCAAGCAACAGTAGATTCCCAAAAGAATGCTACTGTGAACAGCTTTTAAGATTCGGATTACACAATAGTAGTGAACACTCTGTTTATTCCATTACAGATCAAGATTCAGTACAATATTCACAGTATAATATTTTATTACAGAAAGTCACAATATTTAGAACAAGGAACAAAAGAAGAATCACCTGGTTTCCCTAAGGGGGAAACCAGTTTAACACTTAAAGATTCAATCAATCAATTAACAAAAGGAATCACCTAGTTTCCCTAAGGGGGAAACCCTTCTCACTTAAAGATTCAATCAATAATTCACAATATGCTGATCTTCTACTCATGGGGCAACCATTAACTTTAGTCTCCAATACAATCCTTAGAAAACCACATAAACTTTCTACCCCTTGATTTCCAACAAAC
>JAQQSW010020761.1:0-10788 GCA_028646575.1 Pseudocheirus occidentalis | reverse complement strand
GATGCTTTCAAAATAAATCAAGCCACCTACTGGAGTACTTCCCATTCTGAATCAACAGAGAGTGAACCTTCCTTCTACTCTTTGTTTCTGTGTTTCTTTGTTTGTTTGTTTGTCTGTTTCTTTCTTTCTTTCTTCCTTTCTTCCTGCCTTCCTGCCTGCCTTCCTTCCTTCCTTCCTTTCTTTCTTTTGGGAGGGGCAAAGTCAGGGCTATTAGGGTTAAGTGACTTGCCCAGGTGACATGGCTAGTGAGTGCTTCCACTCTTTCTTACACATACTGCCCTATCTCTAAAGCAGGAAGGGTCATTACTGCTTAATTCCTGGTTTTGTTGATTGTATGGGAAATCCCTCTGGGCCAACACTTCTCCTGATGCCTCTTTCCAGAGGGAATTGTCCATAGTTGCTTGTATGTCTATATGTACTATAGTGATGGTCATCTTCATGGAGTGGTCATGGCCCTCTTTTCAGAGAGGAGAGATTAGTATAAAATTGTGATATAGAGAACTCTCTGAAATTACAAGGTATGGAGAAGGAGCTGACCTCCACTGGCAAAAGGAGTTTCTCATTGTTCCCTTTACTAATGAAATCATAGCTCCTATCCTTATTCCTATATGAGTAAAAGAACTATTAAGTTGAATGGGCCAGTGTCCTGATTCAGTGCCTCCCCCCCTTTTTTTTTGTATCTGTTACCCTAGGGAAAGACAGGGATCTGCTACCACCTTTTTCTCTTACTATCAAAATTTACTAATGAAAACATTGCTGATTATAGTTCCTTGAAATAATAACCTCCTTATCACTACCTGTTAGAAAATCATTTTCTTCCTTCAAGGCCCAGTTCAAATGCCACCTTTTCCATGAAACCTTTCTAAGTCCATTTAATTTAATTAAATAAACATTGACTAAACCCCTACTATATGCAAAAGCACTGTGTTAGGACCTAGGATTACAAACAGCAACAGCAACAACAATAAAAGAGTCCATCCCTGCCTGTAAGGAGCTTACATTCTACTGAGTAACGAGGTAAGTATGTAATGTATTAAGTAAATACAAGCTAATTTGAGGAAGGAAAGACTACTGTTAACTAGTGGGGTCAGAGAAAATGAGATGATGGAGAAGACACGGCATCTGGGCTGAACCCCTGATGGAGGATGAGGGTTTTAACAAAAAGAACTGAGAAGGGAGTGCATTTGGGACATGGCTGACAGATTGTGAGAATTCAGAGAGGTTTGAGATAGAATTTTGCATTTGAGAAAGTAGTCTACCTGGCTGGAATTTAGAGTATGTGAAGGGCAGTATGGTGGAGGGCTGCAAGTGTCAGTGACAGAGGCTAGATTTAAGTCTAGAAGCAATTGGGACCCACTTTAAGACTTTTGAGCTTGGAACAATAACGGTCATGACTTGTAGGAAGATTATTTTGAAAGCTATGGGTGATGAATTGGACAGAGGGAAAGACTGAAAGCAAGGAGATCAGTTATGAGGCTGTTACAAAAATCCATCAGAGAGTTGATCGGAACCGGAAGTGATGTTCAAGGTACCTCATGTTAGTGGAAAAAGGCATTGTGATACCATGAATAGAAAACTGGTCTTGGAAGTTAGGAAGAATTAGATTCAAGGCTTGCTTCTGATGTACAGGTGTGATCGTGGACAAATTACTCAACTTCTCAGTCCAAGCAATTATTTAGTATTGTAGGTTGAAGGTTAGTTGCAAATATATACTGGTAGAGGGAGATTTCATAGTGGGAGTTCTTTACATGAATGAAATCTCAGGTTTGCACCCAAAATGGGAGGTGGTGGCATAAATGCAATTATATTTACATTATCTACCCCACAGTGTCATTCTGAGGAAAGTACTTTGTAAATCTTAATACATGATGTAAAATGTCATCTATTACTATTATTATATGAAACATTATATACTTGGTGTAGGTACTTCCTTTACCAACAGAGAAAAAAACACTTAATAAAATCCTTAACAGTAGTAGCTAAAAATCATTACCTATTGTTGAACATTTTGAGGATGAGCCTTCCTGAGTTTAGAATAGGCCTGAGATGACAGAGTATGTTACCAGGTCTCTACTGGCAGCCTTTCTAGATTGGTTAGGACATGGTAACACTTTTATTTCACTGGCATAACCTTCAAGAACCCAGAATCACCTCCAGGGTAGGAAGACATGCATTACAGTGGGACTTTAGGGGAGGATAATGTAAATAAACAAGATAAAACCAGTTTAATAGAAAAATAATTCTATTTTATTCATCCCAAATTCAAAGAAGGAAAAAAGTTGATGCAATAAGATCTCTCCTTCCCCCACCCCATTAATAGGACTCACATGGAGCCCATTAAGGGCAGCTTGTTTAGGCCAGGCTTGCTGGTAGGAAGGCTTTCACACCTTTTGCTAATTTCTAATTAGGCACTGAGTCACAAAGGTTGTGATGCCTTCTGGCTATGAGAAGTATAGATATACTCTGAGTTGGTATTTGCTTTGGGGGCTGCTTATGAGAAGGATTTTGTGATTCCCTGGTTGAGATCCTGAGTGGCCATATGTTCAGAGCTCCCCAACTACTCAGATGTAAAGGCTCTCTCAATCCAGGGGTATATATAAAGTGTATAGCAGTATTGCTTTAATTCAGACACAGTTCTGTCTGTTGGCCTTTATTTCTCTGCTTGTATTTTCTCTGAAGTTCAGGGTACCAACTTTCTCCCTGAACTAGTGAATGTACTTTTAAAAGACTGTTGCCCCTTTAAACAGGTATCTTTCCTAGTAAAGCAGATCTAAGAACCTGTGCTAGCAGCCACTGGGTATGCCAGTGTGGTTGCCGCTCCAGTTGATTTAATGGGAAGAGCAAGAAAAAGTAGATGGAAACTTTAATGGAAGTTTTGAAAAGAATTTCTTGGCATTATCAAGGGTTTTAAATTCTAACTTCACTTTAAAACTTTTTATATAGCCTCTAAGGTAACTGGGCAAAAATTGGAAGACAGAGGGAAAGAAAGGCATTAAAGAGGAGGTGTGTGTGTGTGTGTGTGCATGCATGTGTGAAAAGTGAAATGAACTGAACTATGAATGACAAAAGGCAGAATTTTGAGAGATGATTAATACATTTGAATGATCTTTTTGATCAGATAAGAAAAGGGGTAATGGGGAATAATAATTTACCTTTATACTGTACTTTAAGAATTACAAAAGAGCATCCCTTGCAACAATCCCATGGTTGGTAGTGTATATATTATTATCCCACTTTATAGATCAGATAACTGAAACTCAGCAATTAAGTGACTTGCATATGATCATACAACTAATAAGTATCAGAGGGAGGATTCAAACTCAGGTATTCTGATTCCAAGTCCTGTGTTCTATCCCCTACCCTATGCTGCCACACTGGGGGAGAGATCTGGGGTCAGAAGGTTCCCTATATTGGCCACCAGATGGTACAATTGGCTCAGGACAGCTTGGCTGCCATTGAAATGAGCAGGCAGGAAGCAGGGAGAACTATAACTCAGTGAGTGAGTTAGATAGATACTGATACATAATTTACTATAATCTCAGAACATAGATACTTTATTCACTAGATTGAATATAATGGTGTCTCATAGTTACTGGATCATTCTTACACGGCCTTTCCTAAAATGTGTTTTTATTCAAACAAGAAGAGTACATGCTGTACTATGTTTTGGTTTCCAAAGAAACCAAGTTCTTAGCCTATGATACAAGAGGGCTTTTAGGGAGGAATAGACAGGGGAGGGTAATTAGGGAGGAATGTCTTAGGGAGGAATAAATACAGACATATTGGCAACAGGTTTCTTAATGGATCAAATGAAATGCTATCTGTAAAATGTTTAGCTCAGTATACATGCTTAGCATATAGTAAGTGCTTAATTAATATTTGTTCCCTTCCTTCTCTTCCCTCCTCCACTCCCACCCTCACCCCTACCGTGGTAAAGCTTATTTCACATGGTAAGATGCTTCAACAAAACAGAAACTTTGACAATGTGTTCTGACGTAACAAGATGGAGTTTTGCTGCTGAAGCTATTTGTTTAATGACAGAGATCTCTTTATTAAGGGTTCTTTGAATGTCTTTCTATATGACTCGTAGGAAATAGAATTCAGTCAAATACCAATAAATTATATATATACACACACACACACACACGCATGATTTGCTCAAATCCCAATGATTCAATACATCTTGAACAAGTATTCCTCTACAGAATAGTGTCTACAAAAAGATACTATGATTCCACGCAAACAATTTTCTCAAAATTGTTCAGGGATTTTATCACTTAGGAAGATGTGCTAATGTTGGGCATCATCAGACAAAAGCAGAGCCTAGACGAGGATAGACCAGAAGATGATATTTCAGCGATACCTTAGAAGAGTAAAATAAGCATATTACCATCAACTATACATTACACTGTGGTCTTTTACATCGCTGAAATGTTCAGCACACATGAACATATTTGTAAGCCAATAATTCACTGCACTTGAATACTTTATGCTTCTCAAAGGAAATCTTCATGTCAGGCTCTTAATAATTAAGAAAGTAATTAATTTATACCATTAGTATAGTTTTAATTGACTTCTTGTATTTTTCAGATTATTGCAAATCATCACATGCAGTCCATTTCTTTTGCTTCTGGAGGCGATCCTGTAAGTATAGATTTATAAACTTTCCCAAATTTTCAGTAAGCATTTTATTTCTGTTAGAACCAAGGCAACTTGTATGTGTAGTATGCTACCTGTTGCTTTTCCCTTTTTAATTATGTATTGCCGTTTTTGAACCCCTGCATATAACATCAATCAAAGAATTTGCTTTTCACAATATAGTTAACATTAAATAATGATGGTGGGGCAAACAAGGCTTTGGTCCAGGTGCTGGCATGGGTGGAGGGGAGTGCTTCCTTAGAATGTATCCGCTCAAGAGAAGAAAGGGAGATTCCAGGTGAGATCCAGATGAAGTCTAGGATAAAACCCAGGCAAGGATGGGGTCTTCTGGCATGAATTTCTCTTCTAAACCAAGATTAGGTCAAGTAAAAAATTAAGTGCAAGTCATGGGCAAGTTCAAGGAAGAATGGCAAGTAAGGAAAGAGTCACCATCATCACTTTCTGCCTGTGAAGAGTGGACCTCTCAGGAGCTTCACTTCTCCAGAGAGGATGGTATGCTTCTCTGGATTTCTATAGCCAAGCTCTGGAGCAACCCAGTTACTACCAGTACCTAGACCACAGCCTGTCTTCAGAAAGGGGCTACTTCAGAGTCTTGTTTTTTTCAGGGACAGGAGTGGGAAAGCTATGGAGTAGAAGGAGCACTTTCCTAGATGTAGGAGTCCTAGTAGAGAAGGGAAGTCTCCCTCTTGGGCTATGCAGCCAGAAGAGAAGAGACACTTCAGTATACTGGGCTGCTCTAATGTGGGGGACATAATTTTCCCACATCATGTTTGATCTGGGAATTGGGATAGTCCAGCCCCACAACAAATACTGGGTGAGAAAGTGATTCTTCCAGTTCACAATCAGTCCCATCCCCAACAGAACTTTCCCTGGGTACCATATATCATTGTATCTGACATCAGATAGAATCACACAGCTAGTAGTGTCTGAGGCTGGATTTAAGTTCTGATCTTTCTGCCTCCAGGCCTGGTGCTGTACCAACTGTACCCCTGAGCTGCCCAATATTTCTTATACTGTACTGATCTGTGTACTACTATTTTCTTCTTCCAATAAAGTATAAATTCCTTGAATGGAGGAACTATTGCATTTCTTTCTTTGTACCTCCAGTGCTTGGCACAGTACCTTGTGCCAATAGTTGCTTAACAAATATGGATATTGAGTTGAATTGCTGTTGAGAAATTGCAGAGTGCTTTTAATGACCCCAAGCTTCTTCCTGAAACAAAGACCCAACTTTTTTTTTCCCCACATAAATATTCTCCCAGTGTTCGTATATAGCTCAAAGTCATGGAATGCCATAGTCTCTGAAGAATTAGAGGGCAATGGAACTTCACCTAGCAGGCATAAGTAGCTGCTGCATATTAATGACTGCATCTTGAAGGAGAGGCGGCACAAAGGTCATCACAGAGAGAAGTGAGATCAGAAGGGGAGGTGGAGCCCAGTCAGCAAGGGGCACGATCACTGACAGATGCCCTCGGTGCTCCAGGGTTATCCATACAATGTTGAGATCCAAAGGTCAGGGCAATCCCATTTAGCAGTTTGGGTTCATGTTGACTGTTCAAGTGGTTCATGCTAAAAATTCTTTTAATGGAATCTTAAGCAGGAAATAATTATTAAAAATCCATGAGTAATATATTAAATTTCCCTGGGGGTTCTCAACCCTTTTTTTGGTTGAAGGCAGTTTGAGGAACCAGAAACATTGGGAACCACTATGTTAGATGAACTCCTTATGGAGGTTTTATGGGAAGATATAGACCAAGAGTTGTGGATAATGAGAAAGAGTGGAAGAGTTTCAATCTGCAGCATTGGAGGGAGTACCCACATGAATGAGATCACAGATGCACCGAAGTATGGAAATATGGAAGTATAAAAGCAATACTTAGTAGTAGTGACGATGATAATAATAATAATAATAATAATAATAATAATAATAATGACTATCATTTATGTAGCATTAAATGATTTGTGAAGCACTTTACTAATATTACCTCTTTTTGTCCTCATAACAACCCTGGGAGATAAGTGCTATCATTATCCCCTTAAATATTAATAGAATGTTTGAACAGGAAGGGACCTTAGAAATCAACCATTCCAATCTCTTCATTTTATAGATAAGGAAACAGTCTCAGCAATGGGAAGTGACTCGTCTAAGGTCAAAGTGTGACGGTGGTAGATTTGGGAAGAGATTTTAGTTCAGTAAATTTCTGCTTTAGCATGCCTCCTTTCCCTTCAATCCCCAGCGGCTGCCAGGTTTAAGATTAGTGGCAAAGGAGTTAACAATTCTTGGTGACTACTTAATAAACATAAAACTAAGCTTGCCACTATGATCTTACTTATCTGGAAGAAATTTATTTTCAGGAGGGCAGTTTATTTAGGGGTGTGTTTTATTTTTTAAAATAATCTAAGACAAGTTATGTTGACCCTGAGATCTGCTTCCTGTATGATTCAGAATGGGTTATTAAATGACTGTCCTTGAGGGTATTACAAACATAGGTTTTTATTTCCTGCCAGCTGATTGCATCTTCCCTCTAGAGAGTCATGCCTCTAATCTGCAAATGGTATTTATTCATTGTACAGGCATGTTTTTACCCCAAGATCTGAGATAACAAAAAAGTATCTTTAATTATTAAAATCTTGTCATTCATCATGTCACTGTTTTCAGTGTGTATAGATTACCAAGTGTCTTTTTTTAACAATCAGCAGATCCTCTTTTTTTTGAGCTGTTTCAATCCTGTAACAAAATGAATTTTTCTTCCTTACAAGTCCTTTAGTCCTTTCTTTTTATCTCCCTTTCTTGTCTTTTCTTTGAGTTAATCTGGAAAAAAAAGCCCCCTGATACGTATCTTTAATTAAACAATTTCCTGAGCTATCTGATAGTTTTGCATGGACAATTGGAAAACCATTACTGTGGTTTAAGTTATGGCACTCTTTGATCCCACAATTTGGGTGTTTAAATTGATTCAACTTTAAAAATAGGGAGAACCAAGTTTGTTGTCCTTTTGTTCTTCTATATAAAGGCAGGTGGACCAGCATAAGGTTGTCTTGGTAAATGTCTTTTCATTATATGACATATCATTAGCACATCATCACCAAATCCCACGGTTAGCGTTGCAGGATTTTTTTTAAAACAAATAAGCTGAAATGCAAAATGGATGGTTGGTGAGGAAGCAAGTTGGTTCTTGAGCTCTGGTGGTATTAATTTTTCTAATGATAACAGCTCACATTTGTTTGACACTTCAAGGCTTGCAAAGCTCCATCTTTATAATTACAAGGTGCAGTGGCTAACATATCATGCATGTTATAGAGAGAGCCCTAGATTAGGAATCAGAAGATCTGGGCTTACTTATAGCCCTTCCACTAATTAGCTGTATATCCTTAGCAAGGTAGGGTAAGATAATATATTTAGAAAAGAAAGGGACCTTAGCATAAATCTAATTCAACCCTCTCATTTTAAAGCTGAAGAAACTGAGGGTAAAGGGAAGGAGAATGGAATAAGTATTTATTATGTGCCAGGTGGTACAGTGGATAGAGTGCTGGTCCTGGAGTCAGAAACACTTATCTCCTGAGTTCAAATGTAGCCTCAGACACTTACTAGCTGTGTGACCCTGGATGAGTCACTTAACCCTGTTTGCCTCAGTTTTCTCATCTGGAAAATGAGCTGGAGAAAGAAATGGCAAATCACTCCAGGATCTTTGCCAAGAAAATCCTGAATGGGGCCATGAAGAGTAGGACATGACCGAAAAATGACTAAACAACAAAAACAATGTGTCGGGCACTGTACTGAGCTCTTTATAAATATGATCTCATTTAAGTCTCACAACAACCCTGTGAGGAAGTTGCCATTATTATCCCCATTTTTCAGTAGAGGAAACTGAGGCATACAGCATGTAAGTGACATACCCAGGGTCACACAGCTAATAAATACTGGACTTTCTGACTTCAGGCTCAGTCGCTGTATCCGCTGTGGTACCAAGCAAGAGCTCCCATTTCACCTTTTTAAACCCCATCTGTACCATTTAGGGGCTGGATTAAAACAGGGTCCATGGATAGATTCCAGGGAGTCTGTGAACTTAGGGGGAAAGTATTTTCACTTACCTCTGACTGAAATTTAGCATTTTCTTTCATTATTAACATAGGCAACAATCTGTAGAGATTCATAGGCTTCACCAGCCTGCCAGTGTTAAGAATCCCTAATTTTCTGAATCTGTAAAATCCTGCAGGGTAGGTGGTAGGGGCAGAGGGAATAAGCATTTGCTAATCACCTATTAGTCATCAGGCTAAATATTCTGTCATGTGATCCTCACAAAAACTCTGGAAGGTAGGTACTATTGTTAACACCCATTTTACTGTTGAGGGAACAAAGACAGATAGCGGCTAAATGACTTGCCCAGGGTCACATAGCTAAAAAGTATCTGAGATTGGATTTGAACTCAGGTCTTCCTGAATCTAGACCTAGCTCTCTATCCACTATGTTACCTAGTTGCTTATTTGGTAGCATAGCTTTTGTCATCATCTCCATTTTGTGGATGAAAATACCGAGGCTGAGCAAGTCGTCTGCCCTGGGTTCAGAAGATCATTGATTTAGACTTAGAAGGAATCTTAAAGGCTGTCTAGTGCAACTCCCACATTTATGTAGGAGGTAAGTTGCAGAGCTGGGATATGAACACAGGCCTTCTGACTCCCAGTCCAGGGCCCATTGCATTATACCAAGGTGACATGAGTAATAAGTGGAACCTGGAACTTGAGCCCAGGTCTGTTAGCCATGGGTTCAGTGTTCTTTCTACCATACTATTTCCTGTGTGAACATAAACACTCTTCCTGTGGAGCTATTTTTGAAAAGCATGGGGGCAGAGAGTGTTTTTAAAAGATAATCCATCTCCCAGGTAGAGTTAGTTTTCCTAACATGCTTTCATAGAATCAAAGAATAGTTCTAGGTGGGGAAGCCTGTAGATCTGCTCGATGAACTTACCCTACTGTTTCCCTGTGTTCTGGCCTATTCTCAAGGACCAGGCTGGCTCCAAATTATTTCTCTCAAAATTACACAAAGGGCAGAAAATGGGAGTTTGACAAGTTGCATGTTTTGTGTACAGTTTGCATTTCCTTATGTTGTGTCCCAGAAAAAGGGACAAGCCAGCCTTCAAGCCAAGAGTTTTAAGCTTCCATGTGTACTCTGATCTTTTGTAAGTTCTAGTCAATTATTTTAAACCGCTGATTTTCCCTCTTTTGTAGGATACTACAGACTATGTTGCCTACGTAGCTAAAGATCCAGTTAATCAAAGAGGTATGAAAAGTAACTTTTAGATTTTTTTTAAGAGTTGGTATAGTATTATCTATGAAGTTATAAGTAGCTATCTATCTGATCTTCGTTATGTGTCCTAATAAGCATGAATAGCATAAATTACAATGGGATATTGTGTTGGTTTCTAGGCAATCATATGTGACTATGGGTGGGAAATAGTAACAATAATAAGAGGAGAAAAAGGTAGAAAAGTCCACAGGTGGGATTTCACACTTAGTTATGCCAGTGGCCTGTAAAATAAGGTGCTACTCTGTTAGGGTCTATAAAGGAGAAGCTACTTTGGCCACTGTAGAAATGACTTAGTTGCAGAACAATTTGTGGTACCTGGGACAAGGAGCATTAAGTGGAACCTGGGGCATGCAACATGAAATGCATTCTTGTATTAATCATGAGAGAGACCATGGCACCAGCCCTGTGGAGATGAGTCTCTAGGACAGTAAATAAGATGGGGGGAGGGAAGAAGCTGGGAAGAAATGACCTGGTATGAAAGTAGGATGGTGGACAGAGCATGCCCTCTGTTAGCCTCCAAAGTGAACTAATTATGCTTGCTAACTAGTTTTAATACTGCTGAAAGGGTGAATGTACTAATCATAAATGTAAATAATTTTCAAATTTCACACTTTTAAAACCATTATTTTGAATTTTGCATGCTTTAAATGTTGGTGCCCTGGGGAAAAGATACAGTTTCCCTGACCTAGTTATGGTTCTGCTTGGTTGCCTGCTACCCATTGGGGCAGGGGGCCGAGTTGTTCGTTCAAGGTCTTATTCTATATTATTCTATTCTCTTTTAGCTTGGGCCGTGTGTGTGTGTGTGTGTGTGTGTGTGTGTGTGT
>JAQQSW010020760.1:0-10789 GCA_028646575.1 Pseudocheirus occidentalis | reverse complement strand
CATATATATCCATTTGTATTCACTTCACCTATCCTCATACTAAGAAAAGTTTCATAAGTTACTATTATCATTTTTCCATGTTGGCATGTAAATAATTCAAATTTGATAAGTTCCTTATGATTTCTGTCCAATGTTTACCTTCTCATGCTTCTTGTGTTTGATTGTCAAATTTTCTGTTCAGTTCTGGTTTTTCCAGCAAGAATGCTTGAAAGTCCTCCACCTCATTGAATAATCATATTTTCCCCTGGAATAATATGCTCAAATTTGCTGGATAGTTGATTCTTGGTTTTAATACCAGCTCCTTTAATATTCAAAATATCATATTCCAGGTCCTTCAATCCCTCAGTGTAGAAACTGCCAGATCCTGGGTTATCCTGATAGAGCTTCTGCAGTATTCAAATGGTTTTCTCTTGGCAGCCTGTAATATTTTCTCCTTTAACTGGGTATTCTGGAACCTGGCAATAACATTTCTAGGAGTTTTCTTTTGGGGATCTTTTTGAAGAGGTGATTGGTGAATTCTTTCAAGTTCTATTTTTCCCTCTGACTAAAACATCAGGGCAATTTTCTTTGAGGATTTCTTGAAGGATGCTTTCCAAGTTCTTTTTTTGGTCATGGGTTTCAGGTAGACCAATAATTTTCAAATTGTCTCTCCTGGATCTATTTTCCAGGTCAGTGGTTTTTTCAAGGATATATTTCATGTTGCTTTCTATTTTTTCATTTCTTTGTAACTATTTAATAGTATTTTGATTTCTCATGAAGTCATTAGCTTCCACTTGCTCCACTCTAATTCTGAGGGAATTTTTCTCTTCAGAATGCTTTTGAGATTCTTTTTCCATCTGGGAAATTCGACTTTTTAAGGCATTCTCCTCCTCATTGGCTTTCTGGCCCTTTTTTGCCATTTGAGTTAACCTATTCTTTAAAGTGTTGTTTTCTTCAGTCAGGTTGTTGACTTGCTTTTCACGATTTTCTCGCATCATTCTGATTTCTCTTCCCAATTTTTCCTTCACTTATCTTATTTGTTTTTAAAGTCGTTTCGCACTTTATCTATAGCTCCTAAGCATTCTTCAAGTGTCTTGGAAGAATTTGTTCTGGGAATTCCGACTGTGTTGTCTTTCTCCTGTCCCATGCTTTGATCCTTTTTGTCCACAAAAATGATTCTAGAGTTTTATTGCTGTTCTTATTTTGCTTCCTTTTCCTTATGTTGCCCAGTCAATTAATTGGTTGGGTTTTTTTTAGCTTTGTGAAACTCTGCTTCCAGGGTGGAAAGCTCTGTTCCAAATTGCTGGGGTTTTCTCAGCTGCCAGAGCTATGAGTGGGGTGTTGCAGCCTCTCCACCCCAGTTTTGGCTTGCTTAAAGCACTCCCCAGGACCACCACCCAGGACCATGATCCAGATCTAGCCAGCTCAATGGAAGACCACTTGGCCCTGATCAATCAACTCAGACCCCCTGCGGGGTCTGAAGGCCAGGGGCTCTGAAGCATCCCAGTGGGGGTAGCTGCAGGTAACAGCAGTTCCTGCCCTTCCCGCACTGCTTCCTTGCCCCAGTGGTAGATTGGCCAAACTGCTTTTCCTCCCCCAAATTAAGTTTCAAAGTTTCACTTTCACTGACCTTCTCTAATCCTGGCTTAGTAGATGTGAAGATTCCTCCAGGTGCAGTAGATCTTCTCTGAAGTACACTCATGCTGCAGCTTGGGAGGCTCAGGTCCTCTCAACCACCCTGAGGCCTGGCCATGGTTTTGGTTTCCAGCTGGGCTGGCCTCAGGTCCTTGCCTGCTGGATGAGCCCCTCCTGCAGAGCTGCCTTTCTCTAATCCTTCTCTTTCATGCCTTGGTAGATGTGGAGTTGTGCAAGGTGTAGTAGATCTTTCTTGTAGACTGGCTCTGCTCTGCTTGGCTCCTCCTGACCACCCTGGAGTCTGGCTGTGTTTTGGTCTCAGGCTGGGCTGGCTTTGGCTCCTGTCTTGCCACGATGATCCCTTGCTGCCACACTGCCTTCAGTGAGAGATGTGTTTTCTGTATTTTTGTGAGTTTGAGAGCCCTAGAATTTTAGAGTCATTTTTATGGGTGTACAGGGTGGCTGTGTGGGAGCTGCAGAAACTTGCTGCTTCTTCACAGCCATCTTGGCTTTACACCTCCTTCTTAAGCTGAGAGATTGCTTCTTAGGAGTAGTGGGAGAGATGACCTCAGAATGACTGAGAAGTAATGACAGTTTTTCTTTTAGAATATGCTGGCTGTAATATCTTGGGTGAGATAGTCATGAATAGAGCAGTTGTGCTAGAGCTAAGGTGAGCCAGGCAGGAATGCGAGACCCAGTTGTGTTGCACAGACATGTTATGGGGGGTGGAACAACAATGACCAAGCACATGCTGGTGAGTGCAGAAGCAATGGAATAGGGACAGTCCTGGTTGTGGGCACTTACAGGAGCCTGTAGGACTTTGTTGGAGGGCTTTGTTCTTGGGCTCCACCATTGAGAGAGTAAGGAGAACATTTGTATGCTTTGAGCAAGTGGAGACAATGGAGCTTAGATCCTAGTCCACAAGAACAAATGGCTAACTGGGCAGCCTGCAGCTGGCCTTTCTCTCTCCCCTGACGATATGACTCCCTCCCATTGGACTCCCTTCTGGTTTGGTCTTGATCCTTTCTCTCCTTTAGTGGTTTCCTTTGCAGTTTCCCAAGGTCTCTGTCTCCTCAATACAGTGCAAAGTTCTGGTCAATGCAAAGTGCCTTTGAGGTCACTTAGTAGTTCTGTGCCTGATATCAGAAGTGTTAATTATGGTTCTGATTCTTTCTATGAGATAACTAGCACAGTTAAGAATTCTTTGTCATGGCTACTGCTCCCACTCATCCCCATATGTAGCCATAAAGTGCTACACTAGTCCATAGAGCAGAATCTTCTCTTTTAAGCAATCTTGGCCACAAAGTGGCCAGATGGAGAGGAGTAAAAGGACTAGAAGGGAGGCACAAGTTCAGGAAAATCCAGGGAGAAGAACTCCTAGCTTAGAGGGAGAGTGTGATCATAATATCAAAAGTTTCAGAGGAATCAAAAGATGAAGACTGAGAAAAGGCAACATAATTTCACAATTACAAGGCATTTTAGAGAGGATTCTGGGGAGATGGTGCTATGGGTCAGAAAATTCCAAGCTCTGGAGATATTTGTCCACAAAAGAGATGAATAGGGTGCTGGGGGGTAATAGTGAGCAGTAAAAACAAGTAAGAGTAAGGGCAGAACAAGGGTCTTCCTAGGACAAATGGTGAAGATCTGAAGAAAAGTCCCAGGATGGGGTCTGGTCTGTGTGAAGAATAAAACCTTCAGCCTTGATCTCAAACAACAAGCTGCAAGCCCAGGGGTTAGCTGGATCAGACAGCTGCCTTGGCACTAGTTGTAGGATATTTTACCCCAGTGAGGGGAGTTAGGTGCCTGAACCAAAGAAGATTGAGGGAACCTCTATTGACAAAGAATGCCACATCCAGATGTTGTGTGGAGAACTTTGGAGGTGAGAGAAGGAACCTCACATGCTTGGTGAGTGCAGAAGCAGTGCAGCAGGGAAGTCTCTATGTGGGCACTTACAGGAGGCTGGAGGACTTTGCTTCACTTCCCAGTCAGAGGGAAAAGAGGAAGGCGGATCTGATGCCAGAGGCACAATCCCCAATATCCCAAGAGTAAAGGTGATTTTAAAAATTGAAATACTACAAGTAAAAAAATGCATAAATCAAGGAGAAGAAATTAAAACCATAGAGAGTTCCTATGGGAATACAGAAGAACGGGGTTCATCTTCAGAGGAAGATAATGAAGCACAGAAACTTTGCTCTACCCCAAAGAGTAATAACAAATGGTCACCTGCTCATTTTTGTTTCCCCAGAACCTAGTATGAGGCATTACAAAGGGTAAAGATTTGGTCCTGTTGTTGAATTTCTTCTGCTACCAGAGTTTTGACAAAAAAAATCATTGCATGTCTGACGTAATTGCTAATGGAGATATCACTCACAGAGCCTTAACTTCATGACATAAGACTCTCTAAATCACCATGAGTCCTGATTCAATTATATTTCTGAAGCCTTAATGTCTCCCCCCAGAACCCAAGCAGCTAGGATCTAAAACCCAAATGCAGCCCCTTTACCTGGGAAAATGATGCAGTGATATTCTTCAAATCCAATTGCAAGATGTTACCAATAGATGGAAAAGGAGGGGGACCTGGTGGGAGCTTCCCCATTTTGAAACTGTGACACTATAAAGACAAGAAAATTAGGAAAAGGGCACAAACTAGAAGGGAAGTAGTGGTGAGTTCCAAGGATCCATTATTTTCAGTGACGGTCCTATAGCTCTCTAAGGTACCAGATCAATTGCTGTACTTTTATAATCATTCCTACAAAGCAAGGGGTGGGAAAGCCTAGGTAATAAACAGTCCACATAGGCTAACAGTATTAGATTAACATTTACTTTGATTAATAATGCAACAAGGGGAGAAGTAGCAGGGTGTAAAGTCAACTTGATTTCAGAGCAAACACCATACCAGCTAGCCTTCCTTGAAGTTGCACAGGTTTTGTACATTAACTTCGATTAATTTAGCAAATAAGAGGTAAATAAGGTAATTTTTACAGATTTGTTGCTTTGCAATCTGTTCCTGACTCTAACCTGGCCCTAAATTGCACAGGAAAAGTGGGGAGTATGTAAGTGTTTTGTCCTACTCTTCTTTTGGGGTGTTATGGGTTGTCAACAATCCAATTTCTGTTGGCCTCTGGATGTCCATTGAGTTCCAAAGGGTGCAAATATTCTAATTCGGCCTGAGAGGGGGTGGTTGTTGAGTCCAGATTCCAACATCCTACAGGTTTGACCGGGTTACCTGCTATCTTTTTATGTCTTGAACTAAATTGGGATTGACTTCTTAACAATTCTTGTTCTTTCTATATCTTGAAGAACCTTCTTTTTTTTGGAGGGGATAAGGCAAAGTAATTGGGGCTTAAGTGACAGCTAATAAGTGTGCCAAGTGTCTGAGGCCATATTTGAACTCAGGTCTTCTTGAATCCAGGGCTGGTGCTCTATTCACTGTACCACCTAGTTGCCCCAAAGAACCTTCTTCTTGAGAGAGAAGATGGCAACCAAATAGGTATTGACTCACGTACCTTCTTTCTGTCCTCTTTAAGAAGTAGTCCACTTGCCCTAGGGGCTCTCGCCAGTATCTTTTTCTGCTTCTTCTTACTTGAACCATGGGTGTCCCCAACATTTTTAGATTCTTGAATGTCTTCTGAGCTTTAGCCTTCCTGACCATGATCTTTTATGTTGATGCCTTTTCCTATATCAATCCTTGATGGTACACACCCTCTTGATACACAACCTCTGATGATCCTTGTTTTATGTACCTTTCTGCTATAACACCTCATGCAGAGCATTAACCTCTCTCTCTCTCACAGACCTACATAGATTAACTACCCCATTTTAGTTTGGACAACAACCACACATCTCTGAGACTGTAGCCATAGGTAGTTTTATTCTTTTTGGTCTTCCTCCTTTCTGTGTTCATTCTGATCTCTGCTTCCATGACAGATGCAAGGCTGTAAGTATATAATCAGAATGTATGCATTGCCACATGTTTGACTTGACCACAGAACTTTAAAGCTGTCAAGATAATCTTATGTGCCATCAATGGTCAGTACATGGAGAGCACTTCACTGTGAACCGTGTATACCTGGGTAGGTCCTCAGCTAGTCGCCATTTGCTTAAAGCCCTCTCTTCCATTCACAGAAAGTCCATCACCTGCAAAGTTTGTCTAAAGATTCTACTTCACCAAAGTTTCTTGCTTCGTTAGAAGAAAGGAGAATCTGAGAGTTTCAGAAAGAAGATAAAAAAATAAGTTTCTTGCCCAAGAATGTGCTAGAGCCAGCTCAGTCCATCTCAAGAGAACTGGTTATATTGTAAGAGTGACCATTTATACTTTGGACATCTGAGAAATGCCACAAATCCATGCTTTGCTTACTGTTTTATTTCTAGACTTCAAACCAGGAAGAAGAAAATGTTAATAGTGAAGATTTACCTTAAAAGTGTGACAGCTATTTTTTCCCTTGGTAAAACAGCTGTTAAACATTTACCAGTCCACTCTTATATTCTGCCTCTATGTAGGATTTTTTAGGAGTACTTACACAAGAGCTGCCTATCCCGTAAAAGCATGTATCAGCAAACACCCTAACATACCCAGGATGGCTGCTGTTATAGGTTCTTAGGTCTGCTTAGCTAAAGGAAAGCAACTCAAAAACGGTTAACAATCTTACTTTAATCAAGCAACCATATATCATTTATTCAGTTTAGGGGGAAAAGTCAACACCCTGAACTTCAGAAAATAAAAACACAAGTTACAAGCAGAAGTTACGAGCAGACAAAAAAACAAATCAGTGGACAGGCTTCCAACTGTCTGACCATTCCATCCATGCCTAGTTAGTTACCAGAGAGGGAAACACCAACCTCAGGGTTTTGGAAGCCAGGGGGCTCAATGGCTGCCCAGAAATCACACAACTCTTTCCAAGGGAGCCCCAAAGCAAAAAGTCACATCAGGGTATATATATCTCCTGGATCAGAGAATGTAACAACCCTCTTGACCCACTGCCCAATCACAGAGTAATAAGGTGTGGGCATTCCTGAAGAACAAGCCTCCTGCCACAGGCTGCATTTGACCACATTCAGCCTACTAGGGGACAGAGTATATTTTCAAATCAGGGAAGGTTCTCAGAGTCACTTAAGTCTATCAAAAGGCCTAGGCCCTAGGGACGAGGAAGATCTTCAGATTCCCATGATAAAGTATAATTGGTTAACCTTTTCCACTGTTAGAGGGAGTTCTTTTATTGATATCATCATAGAACCCTTGCTATACGTAATGATACTAATAGGAATATTAATACAAATGATTATTATATGACACTTTCCATGTCTCAGACACTGTCCTAAAAGCTTTATTAGTATTATCTCAACAAACTGAGTAAATGGATGCTATGATTATCCCCATTACACAGATGAACAAACTGAGCCACATGGTGCTTAAGTGACTAGAGAATAATATTAGAAATAACATCCTGGCTCTATCTGCTGTTACTATTCTGACCTTGGTCAAATCCCTCCCTATCCTTGAGCTTCAGTTTCCTTCTCTACTGATTGAGACTGTTGGAGTAGTAGGAGATCTAGTTGATTAAACATGAACCTTCCCTCTTTAACCAGTTCCTAATGAAAATAGGTTTTCAGAATTAATCGTCCTCCTTCCCCTTCTAATTGTTCTTTTTTGGTTCTTCCTCTTGCATCTCATTTATATAAGATAATTTCTCCTTTAACTGTTCCTAAATGGTTTCATTTTTAAAATCATATCATACTAAGATATAACCCAAACTTTCTTATGAACTACCTAATTGCCAATAACAATCTTTAATGTTTCTTTTTACATTTTAAATACATAAAAGGTAAACAGTCTGTTCTCAATGATTTCTTTGTAATTAGTCTTCAGTATGCACTTTATATTTCTCTTGGCTCTTGCATATCAAATCTTACATTAAGTTCATGGTTTTTTTTTTTTAAAGAATGTCTTGAAAGTCTGATGATTCATCAAATGTCCATTTTTCCATTCAGGATTATGCTTAGCTTTGCTAGTTATGATATTTTCAGCCAGAACCCCTTATTTTGTTCTTCAATACATAGAGTTCCGAGCTCCGGAGTCATTTAGTGTCTCTGCAGGTAAGTCTCCTGTGATTCTAATTGTGTCATCTGAAATGTTTCACTTTTTTTTTGTTGCTCATAATAGTTTAGCCTTGAGCGGGAAGTTTTGGAATATGACTATGGTATTCCTGTGGGTTTTCCTTTTAGGATGTCTTTCAGATGGTAATCAGTGTTTTTTTTTCCTATTCCTACTTTCCCATCTTGTTCTAATGCTTCGGGACAATTTTCTTTAATTATTTATTGTATTATTGCATCAAAATTTTTTTGATCATAGCTTTCATGTAGTCCAATTATTTTTGTGTTTTCTCTTTTTATCTGTTCTCTAGATCAGTTGTTTTTTCTTATGAGATGCTTCACATTTTCTTCTATTATTTAATTCTTCACATTTTGTTTTATTATTTCTAAATCTGTTCTAGGTTCCCTGGCTTACCCTTGCCCAATTCTAATTTTAAAGGGGCTGTTTACTTCCTTAAGATTTTGGATCTCCTTTTCTAATTGGTTGACTTTCTTTTCATAATCATCTAGTTTTTCTTGGATTGTTCTTTTTATTTTTATATTTTGTTTTTCCTCAATGTCTCTCATTTGATTTTTAAAGTCTTTTTAAAATTCTTTTTTTCCTTTTCATTAAATTTATTTTTAGTTTTCAGCATTCATTTAAACAAGATTTTGAGTTACAAATTTTCTCCCCATTTCTCCCCCACATCCAATACCCAAATAGGGAGCCTACTGAGTACCCCTTCCCCCAATCTGCTTTTTCTATATCCTCCCACATAATCCCTTTAACTTTCTAGTGGGGAAAGATGGATTTCTATATCTCAGTGCTTGAGTGTCTTATTTCACAGTTGCATGCAAAAACCAATATTTTTTAACATTTGTTTTAAAACTTTGATTTCTAGATTCTTTCCCTTCCTTTCTAGTCAACCACCCCCACTGGGAATATAAGCAATTCAATATAGGTTGTAATTAGTCAATATAGGTTGTACATGTGTAGCTGTGCAAAATATTTGCATCGTAGTTATACTGTGAAAGACTGACCACATTTCGAGGCGAGCCTCAGAAATGGAGGTCAGGACTCAGATAGCGATTTTGATGTGTCTGCAGCCTGCAAAGGCTGGCACCCTGGGATATACACTTTAAAGACTCTTGTCTGAGATCTTGACTCCAACTGGGCTTTTGCCCCCCAAACTTTAGGAGGACAAGTCTCCCATTAGATTATTGGCCAGTGTTGGGGTTCCTAGGTTTGTAACACCCAGCTGCAACTTCAGTTGTAAAGTTACACATCCCCCAGCCAGAAAACCATCAACTCTGCCTCTTCCCTAAGTCAGCACTCTGCGTAGCTGCAATTATCCCTGTTTGTTATGATAACAAGCCATTCCTATGAATCCTTCACCCAACCATCTATAAACAATTAGAGAAATGTGTAGCTCCTTTATGCTAGTGGGCAGTCGCACCTATGAATCCTTCAATGCACTATCAGTAAGCTAACTCCTCTCCAATTAGGCACATCCTGGATGCCCAGTTAGTCTAGATTCCAACATTCATCTTGTCAAACAGGACATTGATGGGGAACAGACTGGGCACCTCTCAGTCAGAATTGACCGTTAGTTGACTTAGGTGATGTTTCAAGGCAAAAACCACACCTTTTGATAGCCCCCCTGCACTTTTTACCATTGAATTATGGGTAATATGGCTGCACAGTAGATATGAAAAGTGCATGTCCCTTTAAGCACTGACCACTCCTTAACTCCTCCCTAAAACCACCCTTATTCACCTAGTTAGCATAATTGATACTTGATTTATGTTATTTTGGCTATATAATCTGTATTTTTTGTCCTGTACTTTGGCAGGCTTCCTAAGCCCTCCTGCCCACTGAATAGCATAACAATAACCTTTTACAATCATTAAATGGAGTTCAGGGTTCTTTCCTGAACTATCCTCTCACCCACATCTCTGCACACATGTGAGGCTGGCCCCTGGGTGGACCCCCTACAACATTTCCCTCCATCCTATCCTGCTCCCCACCCATTCCATTTTCTACCCAGACCCTCTCATTTTTCAAACATATGTGCTCCTAACTACCTTCTTCCCCAACCTGCCCTCCTCTTCATCATCCTCCTTCTCATCCCCTCACTCCCCACTTTCTTGTAGGGCAAGATACCCAAGTGATTGTTTATGTTGTTCCATTCTTAAGCTGAATTCAATGAGACTAAAATTGACCCATTCCCTTTCACCTTCTTGTTCATTGTAACAGTTTTCTCTCACCTCTTTGGTATGAGATAATTTGCTGTATTCTATCCTTTTCTTCTCTCATTGTATTCCTCTCACATCCCTTAATTTTTTTTTAGATATCTTCCCTTTCTGTTCAACTGAACCTGTGCCCCCATCTATGTATAAATGTATACACATATACACACACTCACATATGTGTCTATACACACACACCCTCCTACACATGCATATATAGTATATATTTACATATATTTGTGTATATGTGTATGTGCATGTGTGTGTTTATATATGTACGCATTACATATATATTCCCATCACCTATCCTCATATTGAGAAAAGCCACTTAAGTTAACAATTATTTTTCCATGTAGGATTTAAATAGTTTAACTTTATTAAGTTCCTTATGTTTTCTTTTTCCTGTTTACCTTCTCATGCTTCTCTTGCTTCCTGTATTTGAAAGTCAAATTTTCTGTTTAGCTTTGTTTTTTTTTTCATCAAGAACACTTGAAAGTCCTCTATTCCATTGAATGCCCATATTTTCCCCTGAACCATTATACTCAGTTTTGCTGGGTAGGTGATTCTTGTTTCCAATTCTAGCTCCTTTGACCTCTGGAATATCATATTCCAAGAGATATGATCCCTTAGTGTAGAAGCCACTGGATCCTGTATTATACTGATTGTGTTTCCACAGTAGTCCAATTGTATCTTCCTTACTGATTGTAATATTTTCTCCTTGACCCGGGAACTCTGAAATTTGGTTATAATACTCATAAGAGTTTCCTTTTTGGGACCTTTTTCAAGAGGTAATTAGTGAATTCTTTCAATTGCTATTTTTCCCTCTGTTTCTAGAATATCAGGGCCATTTTTCCTG